>JAUTXW010004576.1:600000-799131 GCA_030620095.1 Kuschelorhynchus macadamiae
AACAAAATTTGCGGGAATGATCAATTTATTTCAGGTTTGTACCAAAAATAGTCCAGGTCAATGTCTCGCGGGTATTAGATTTAGGGATTAAATGGGCGTAGATCTTCGCTGTTTTTAAGGGATATAAAAACGTAAAAAAATCATATTTTCCGAACGCACAAACCGATAACAGTCAAATTAAAAACCGGATAAATGCTCTGATATTGAAAATTGTCATTGGCGTAGATTTTTATTTTTCTTCGATTACATTAAAGAAAAAATACAGAGAGTTATTTCGAAAAATGACGAAACACGTCAAATTTATTTTATTTTTTGTTTACAGATTAATTTTTGTGCACTATACAGGTAAGCACTAAAGTGATTAGACAGCCGCCGAAAACGAAAAAGAAATTATTCAGCAACGGTAAAAACCTGTCGACTTTCCTTTATTTTTTTGCATATAAAAGCATTTTTTTTTAGCTGTATAGGGTAGCCCTAAGAGGATGAAACAGCCACCTGGAAATAAAATAAAAATATATTTTGGAAGCATTTACCTTGCTTAGAAAACAGTGATACACGTCAAATTTCTTTTGTTTAAATTTAAAAGTGGGATAAATTAATGGAATTAAATTTCACGGATTCATGTATTGCACAGTCCTAGTAAGTATTTCATGTAGAATAAGGTATACTAATAATATATTGTGCAAATACTATTCAATTCAGGCAGAAGAAAGACAACTTTAGTAGCGCCAAGAAAGCTTTTTGAAGATGGTGTGTTAACTAAAAGCTCAAGTTTTAGTGGTACACAGAAACCATCTGTTTTAGTAAAAGAACTGAAGTAAAAGACGGTGTTTTCGTGTAAGTTTTTACCTATAGTATTCAAGTCCAGAATTATAGTGTAGATAGACCAGAATAAATTCACGAGTGACGATATTTAACGTTTTGAGTCAAGTTTAAATGGTATTATTAGTTATAAAACTCTATACCTGGAAAATGGTACATATAACATTGTAGAAAGTTAATTGTATCGCGGGTATCTAAGTTATAGTTTAGGAAAATTGTATGTTTGGTTCCCCATATTAACAGACAATATATTGAATTACTAATAGAGTATATTAATCTATAATCTATAACAGTATCTCCGAATTTAACAGATTACCATTAGATATAAAGGGAAGCAATAGCATTATTATTTTTAAGCGCAATTTATCAAAATATATGAAAACTAATTAATGTTTAGCTATATTTTAGGATTAATTTAAGAATAACCAAAATTGTAAACCAAAAGCTAACTTTTGTATTAGGTTCGTCCTATCTTGAATAAAGTTATTATTATTATTATTATTAAGGGTATAAAAGCTGGGTTTTTTCGACGTTTAGAGTCACTAAAAAAATCTATGATGTTTGTTTGTGTATATGTACCAATGTACAGGCACGTAGCCAGACATTCATTTGGGGGGAGGGTCAAACGTTCATATCTCAGGAAAACTAGCAAGAAGCATGTCTATACCAACATATATTCAAAGTTTCGGCCCTCCAGGATCACCCACCTGGTTAAGCGCCTGTTATGTAAACAAAATTTGCGGGAATGATCAATTTGTTTCAGGTTTGCACCAAAAATAGTCCAGGTCAATGTCTCGCGGGTATTAGATTTAGGGATTAAATGGGCGTAGATCTTCGCTGTTTTTAAGGGATATAAAAACGTAAAAAAATCATATTTTCCGAACGCACAAACCGATAACAGTCAAATTAAAAACCGGATAAATGCTCTGATATTGAAAATTGTCATTGGCGTAGATTTTTATTTTTCTTCGATTACATTAAAGAAAAAATACAGAGAGTTATTTCGAAAAATGACGAAACACGTCAAATTTATTTTATTTTTTGTTTACAGATTAATTTTTGTGCACTATACAGGTAAGCACTAAAGTGATTAGACAGCCGCCGAAAACGAAAAAGAAATTATTCAGCAATGATAAAAACCTGTCGACTTTCCTTTATTTTTTTGCATATAAAAGCATTTTTTTTCAGCTGTATAGGGTAGCCCTAAGAGGATGAAACAGCCACCTGGAAATAAACTAAAAATATATTTTGGAAGCATTTACCTTGCTTAGAAAACAGTGATACACGTCAAATTTCTTTTGTTTTTTTTTTGGGGTAGCCCTAGGTGGATGAAATAACCACTTGAAAATGAAACAAAAAATCACAAGCATTTTGTTTGCCTAGAAAACAATGAACTACGTCAAATTGTAAGGAGGAAAACAGAAAAAAATTCAAAACTTTTAGTTTTTTTTAACAAACGCGTCAAATTGATTTTATTTTTTTATATAAATACGTTTTTTTCTCATCATATGGGGTAGCCTTATAGATATAAAGCAACCCCAGAAAAAACGAAAATATTTTTTTTAAAGCAGTTATTAAAAAAAAACGGTGAAACATGTCAAATTTCTTTAATCTCTTAAATAGAAGAGCCCTTAAAATTACAAATATTTTTGGTTTCCATAACGCCTAGCTTTTTAAAAAGTAGTAAAACAGAGCTAATCTAAAGCAATTTTTTCCTTAATATAGGGTTAATCTAAAGGAGTGAAACAGCTCCCTAAAGCAAAATTATAATTTCAAGTTTTTTTTTTAAAGGGTAGAGGACGATCAATTTGTTATATTTATTCTATTTCAGAACTATTAATACTTAAAACTTATTAATACAGAAAAAGACATTCCCATTACCTGACAATTGGTTTTTTCGTTTATATATATATATATATATATATATATATATATATATATATATATATATATAAGAGGGTGCTTATTTACGATTACAAATATTTTATTTGGTCGCCATTTTGTTCCTCCATCTTCAGTTCATACCAAAATTTTACCAGTTGATTTTTACATAATAGTTAATTTTTGTGCAACATTTGAGGTCAATTAGATACGTAGTTTTTTAGTAATACATTTTTTAACATTTCACTAGGTTTGTTTTGCCATATTGAATTTTTACCAAAATGTTACCAGGTTCTCACCATAGGACCCTTACTTTTGGACCAAAATTTGAAGTCAATAGGGTAAGTAGTTTTTTAGCTATGCCACAACAGACAGATCGACAGACCGACAGACAGACCGACCGACGGAATCGAGAAACATGTTTGTCGGCATCTAGGAACCCTGAAAAATGCAGCTTCGCTTTTACCAGGAAAGTAATAATTTGACATTTTGGGATAAATCAAGTGTTTGTGCATTCTAACTATATTTTGACGTGTCTATATATTGTTCAAATTATTTAAAACTTAAAATCTACAGAAAACAGTGTATGTGGAAATCTCGACGCATTACAATAGACAATATATATATCAAAGCCAGTGGATTTGCGAGTTCGATTTTATAAAATTCAATCCACTGCTTTATACGCTTTCTACAACCCAGGGAGCTCAATCATGAATTTCAGCCTTTTGTCGTCGATAAGCCGATTGTTTCAGAATTTTATTATACCTATTCAAATATTTCGTAATTATATACGGTCTATCAGCACCATGTATATTATTTAAGTTTGTTAGACTGAAAGCATTCCTTTTGTAAAGGAAATGTACAAATAGTTTGAAACGATGTACCTCAGGTAATTTACAGCAAAAAAAGTCTTAAATAATGGGGGTGAACATAAGTGGCATAGCCAGCTTTTAGTGAGGTTTTGCGGGGCCGCACTATGGAAAATATGAGTCTGATTCATATTAGAAATCTATAACTTGTTTGATCTTGGAGAAATTGCTTTCAAACTTTGCGTGAACATGGTAGTTGGTATAAATGTAAAAGCTATTATATAGATTTAACAAATATCTACTGGAAAAAAGCTTGCGAATTTTGCGTTTTCGTTTGCTTGTAGCTCTTGATGATTTTTTTAACCTGTTATTCAAACTAGAACATTATATTAAAATTAATTACCTGCATATACAGTGCGTTTTTTTAAATAATTTTTCAAAAAAATAAGATGAAACTAATAGATTATATAAGATGCACATTTGCCAAAGGAACAAAGTGTTCCTACTTGAGAAAAACAAGAAAGATCGAACTTTTATAATGTGTAACCAATTCTTATTACATAGCAATATATGTGCAGTGTGTACATATATACAAGGTACAACTACCTTGTACACACTGTACAGGGTGATCATTTATAATGTCCCCCCCCTCTAACTTTTTTATTTGACGTTTGGTAGAAAAACGTCAAATATAAAAGTTTCACAAAAAACAATAAGCTATTTGCAGCATACATTTTTATATATACAGGGTGTTGCCGAAATCACCCACAGATAAAAGTTATATTTTTTAAATGGAACACCCTGTATATTATACGCTAAATTAAATCCTATGAAAATTCTGCATATTTTTTGTATAACATGTCCTATACCCAAATACAATAGTTTTCGAAATATCTGCGATTTATTCTAAAGCTTATAATTTAGCTTAGGTGGCTGTGAAGTAGATCGATACCAACAAACAAAATGTTTGTTTATAACTGACAGTGACAGTTACACATTTAGCAACATTATACGTTCTTTTTATTGTAAAATGCCCTATTCGGAAAAAGAAAAACGATTAATTTTGGAAACTTTTATCAAAGCAAATAAGAGTGCTAAATTGGCTCAAAGAGAATTACGTGTAATTAACCCCCGGATGCACATTCCGGGCAAAAAAACTGTAAAATCTCATTCTAAAACATTTTTTCGACTATACAGGGTAGTTCTAGGGAATCTAAGAGCCACTTAAAAATGTTTATATTTTTTATTTCCATAATGCTTAGCTTTAAAAAAAAACGGCAAAACAGGGTAAATTTGTTTTCCTTTTTACTGCCCTCGTAAAAGGGAGGTTAATCGTAAAAAATTACCCTGCGAGATTTTTACAGATTTTTACGTTTTAGGTCATTAGATGCGGTAAAACGTGTTATCTCAATTCCGTCGGTCTGTCTGTCTGTTCGCGGCATAGCTAAATTACTACTTATCCGATTGACTTCAAATTTTGGTCAAAAATTAAATACGGCGGAACAAAATGGCGGCCTAATGAAATGTTGACAAAAATTATTACAAAAGAACTACTTATCCAATTTCCTTTTGTACTTCGCACAAAAATCAAATGATATGTAGGAATTAATTGGTACAATTTTTGTATGAATCCAAGATGGTGGTTTAATCAAATATTTAAGATTTCTGCCTGAAAAACTACTTAATGGATTGATTTCAAATATTGTGCAATACTAGATCGACTTTAAGTTTTGCATAAAAACTAAATGTGATACTCTAGAGATAAAATGGAACGAATTCGACATGACGGAACAAAATGGCGATGTGTCACTGTAAAAACTACTTACTCAATTTATTTTAAATTATGCCAAACATTAAGTGTGGCATAGGGAGAAACTTGTATAATTTTAGTAGAAATCCAAAATGGTCGAACAAAATGGCGCCCATTGAAAAATATTTGTTAGTAAATGACTATTTACTGAACTAAATTGGGTCACACTTCTTTATTCCTAATAAAGGAAAATATCTCCAATATAAACATGTGTAATACTCAAATAACCAGCGATACCGTTTTTAAAAAACTGGTTGAATTGGATGCAAACAAGAGTACGGGTACAGACGACATACCACCTCTGTTTGTGAAAAATTGTGGTCCTACATTGTCACTCCCATTAAGCTGTATCTTTAGACTGTCGGTCAACTCAGGAACTTTCCCTACAGTTTGGAAGAGAGCAATAATCAGTCCTATTTTTAAGAACGGGAAAAGATCTGATATATCCAACTATCGTCCAATATCCGGTCTGGTATATTTCGCAAAAGTGTTGGTTTCGATAGTTGCGGATCACATTACAGAGGCTTTTCGTGGAATACTCTCGCAGCACCAACACGGATTTATAACTCATAGATCATGCGAGGTGAACCTGACGGTTTATTGCAGCTATATTGCACAAGCCCTCGACGCAAATTCTCAGGTCGATGCGATATATTTTGATTTTAAGAAGGCCTTTGACTCAGTTGATCACAACCTCCTACTGAGCAAGCTAAAGTTTCACGGTATTGAGGATCCACCCCTGTCGTGGTTGAAAAGCTACCTTACTGGTCGGACACAGCAAGTCAAATTCAACGGATCACTTTCAGATGATATCCAAGTTCACTCGGGTGTTCCTCAAGGTTCACACTTGGGTCCAATTTTGTTTCTTATATTTATCAACGATTTATCAGGTGTATTCGAGAATTGTTTGTTTCTGTTCTTCGCAGATGACCTCAAAATCTACAGGACTATTGCAGATACCAACGACAACATAAAATTGCAGGACGGAATTTATAAGATTGTGAAATGGAGTTCTGACAACAGATTGTCCCTAAATAGTTCTAAAACCAAAATTATAACCTTCACAAGGAAGAAACAGCCTATCATTCACAATTACAACATCAATGAAAAATTACTAGAAAGGGTGTCTATGGTCAACGATCTGGGTGTTATTATGGACAGTGAGTTGAGGTTCAAAAATCATATTGACGGAGTCATATCAAAGGCTTTTAAGATAGTCGGCTTCATCATGCGACAATGTTGGGATTTCAAGGATATTGAAGCCCTGAAATCCATATTTTCCGGTTTGGTTCGGAGTCACTTGGAATATTGCAGCGTAGTATGGTCTCCTCTCTACCGAATCCATATAAAAAGAATTGAAAGGGTTCAATCTAAATTTGCCAGCTTTCTTCTGAAGAAGCTGAGAATTGATCCAACATTAATAGACTACAGGGAGCGATTACGTCTTCTTGGTATGGACACTTTGGAGTCTCGCCGAATAGTGTTAAATCTATCATTCGGACACAAAATCATGAACAATCATATAGACAGTCCATCACTGCTTGGTGAACTGAGGTTTCGGGCACCAGCCAGGCCAACGCGTGTGAATAAAATGTTCTCCCTAAGACCTTTTAGGACGGATGCTGGAAGAAATGAGCCTATAAATCGCTTTATGGACCACTTTAACCATTTTATACCACATGACTTCGACATTCATTGCACTAACACGTGTTTTAAAAATAAAATTAAGGCAATTTTACAAGATGTATTGATTAATTAGATTTCTTTTTGTCTGTTATAGTATGTAGTACTTTACTTTATACCAGTTTTGATATTTGTCTTTTTTTTCTCTTCACTAATTCTGTAACTTTCTAATATTGTATAGTGTACATGTATTATGTATTATTTTGTGTGTATTTTGCTGTGTAACTTTTAGACTATTTGGGTTTTAACCTGTAACGTAATAGGGTTAATCTAAGGGAGCGTAACAGCTTCCTAAACACAGAAGTACAATTTTTAAGTTTTTCTAAAAAGTGTAAAACGCTAAATTTTAATAGGCAATAGACAACTTATTTATCTTTTCACACATGTCAACAAAAGAATGTATGATCCCAACTTAAGTAACAATAAAAAGTAGAAAACTATTACTATTAAACACACTGTCTTATTTGCACTTTAGACGATTTATAACTACAACAGTAAATATAGTACAGAATAGAGAACATACATGTTTATAACAAAGTACACGCGGAATACACTTTAATTAGGTTAGAATGTTAAAAAAAATAACAGCATACACTTCACGCTCTGTTTTAAAAGATGCTATGGTTTCTCTGGCAGTAAGTTAAATAGTCTGCAAACTAAGTAATGACTAGTCTTTTTAACATATTCATGATTGTGTTTCTCAATACAATTTTTTTTTCTATTTGGTGGCGGATAACTGTGAAAGAAGCTATGCGAAATTTACACCAATTAGAGAAGTCAGTCAGTGTTATCTTAATTGTTTCCACCAAAAGATTCTCATTTTTACAATTCACGCATTAACAATTCCGCATGAAATGTATTCTGGTAAGTCGTTTATGAATAACAAGAAAATTAGAGGACCCAGGACACTGCCTCGAGGGGTCCCTAAGTCACAGTTTGTCGTTTGTGAAATAATATTACCTATTTTTATTTTAAATTTTCTACCCTTCATGAAAGAATTAAGCCACTTACTCAATGGTATTTTAACCTAACCTAGCTATTCAAATTTTTTAATAACAAAGTCAGGATCTATGATATCAAATGCCCTTGTTAGATCAAATACACTGGCCCACAAAAAAAGTGGCGAGCCTAAAATTTGTATCAATTTCAACTTGTGTTTTTTCACTAATTCGCACTAAACGCTCTATAGAATGACCTGGCTTAAACATCACTATCGCCTATGAGTCATTTTGTTGCCTGTTTCTTTAGCAACATTTTGTTTTTTGAATGACCTTCGTATCTTTCTTTTTAGAAAATATAGAGCAGTGTAAGTAAAGTGATGTTTTACTGTAATTTCCCTTACACTCAATAAAAATGGAATTTTAAAAGCGTAGAGTGCTTTGAAATTTAAAATGTCTATGAAATGTCAAGCCTTGAAAAGACTTTCTGTCAGTTTGGAAGCGTTGTTTTCATTAGTAATGGCACGACAAATTAGTCCAGAGCAAGTTGTTCAGACTGTAGCATTAGTAAATGACGGAAGGAGCGTTGCGCATGCCGCACGAATAGTGGGTGTTCCAGAAACCACGGCTAGAAGGGCAAGGAACTAGTTTCTAGAAACTGGGTAGTTTGTGAGAGGCAATATTTGGACGAAGTGGGCATACATCTTTTGCCATCTGATTGAGCATGTTTGGGATCAGCTTGGTAAGCGTGGAACTTGGAGAACCACTGGTTCAAGAATGGGATCACATCTCCCAAAATTCAATTGCACGACTGATTGAAAGCATGCCAAGGCGTTTACAAAGTGTAATAAGGGCCAGAGGGGGAAACATTCGTTGTATATTATCCAGTATTATTCCGAAGTTTAAATTTATATCACAAAATCACTGTGACAAGATATCGAAATAAATTGCAAAAAAAATTAACAGAATCTAAGAATCCATTCAAAAATTATTAAGGGTTGAAATTGATGCAAATTTTAGGCTCGCCACTTTTTTTGTGGGCCAGTTTAGCAGAGCTACAACTTTATCATTCTTATCAAGTTGATTATATATATTCTATATAAGGTCAATCGTTGCGGTTTCAGTAGAGAGTTTTTCTTTAAAACCATGCTGGTGTGAGGTTAGAATTTTATTTTTCTCAAAGAAGAGAGTTAGCTTGTTGTAAATAACCTTTTCGAAAACATTTCAAAAAACAGCTAAGTAACTTTATAAACTGACATATTTATCAAATAAACCAAACAAGCAATTACTTTAGAAGAACACTTCTTTAGCAAAGCAATAGGTACTTCAACTGCCTCTGTTGATTTTTATTTTGCAATTTTTTTATGGTAGACCTAACATCCTGTGGTGTTACATTAGTATTTTGAAACTTGATTAAAACACAGTATAGATAGATAATTACTTAAACTTTCTCTTCTGCATAAGTTAATATTACATTATCCTTGCATATTTGATTAATGTATTTTTTTTAATTGTTCTGGTTTTTGCCAGTTAAAGAGTTAATTATATTCCAAGTGGTCTTTGTTTTGTTCTTTGAATTATTTATTTTTATGTTGTAATTACGAAAGCGTAGAAGGGCCATAATTTTTTAATTTTTATTTTTGTAACAAAACCTCGGAATTCTGACTTGTAACTCGGAATTCCGACTTCTAGCTCGAAATTTTGACTTCTAGTAGTGTTTTCACATAAATGTTCCAATTTTTGCTTTGGATGCTAACCCCTGAAGGTGTAGAAGACAAAGAAATTTTAATAAATGAGGAAAAAATAAATAAATTATTAAATTCTATCCCTTGTAGAGACACCATGGACGGCAATGTAAGCTAAACTATTTATAGGATGCTTTTACCAACATATCTATAAATAATATCTTGTTTAAATAAAAAGTGCAGCGAATCTCTAAAGAGTAGATAACTTAAATAGATTTTAATAAATAAGAAAAAAAGTATATTTTACCCCAAGTAGACTCTCTCGGATGGTAGTGCAACCCAAAATATTTATAGGGGGCTATTACCTCGATGTCTGGAAATAATATATATTATGAATTAATGTAGCAGCGGGTTTCGGAAAGGGTAGAAAATTCTAATTAATTTTAATAAAGTAGGAAAAATGCAATTAATTTAATTACTAATGTGTCTAGAAATAACAACTCTATGAATAAAAGTGACAGGATTAGAAAACTGAAACAAATTTTATTGAATAAGAAAAGTCATATTTTCATATTATGTCCCAGGTCCCGGACAAAACAAGGTAGTCAAAATATTAATTGAAAGTTGTTGCCGATAGGTTTAATAATAATACTCACACTGTCAAAAGTCTTGGACCCCCCTGATATTTAACAAATTATTTCATGGTGGGAAAAAATAAATAATGTTCATTAAAATATATTTATTTTTGATTACATTTTTCCATAACAACAAAGTTTTTTCAAAATTGAAATTAATTAAAACCAATAATAAAAAAGTATTGCAATATTTTCATAAATTTAATTAATCAAAAACTAAAAATATTTTACTTTATTTTTGAACTAAACATAATTTAATAATCAGTATGACTTCCTCTTCTATCCACTAACATATTGACACGGCGGTGCATTGAAACAATCACGTTATTGATTGTCTCCTGAGGAATATTGTTCCATTCTTCTACTGCCGCTACAATTAACTCATCTGCATTTTGTGGTGCATTGAGGCGACGATGAACTGCTCTAGAGACAAAATCCCACATGTTTTCTATAGGATTTTGATCTGGTGAGTTCGCTGACCAAGGCAGTCTGGTAATTTGCCCTTCTTCAAGTACTCTTTCAACGATTCTTGCCCGATGTGGCCGGGCGTTATCGTCCATAAAGATAAAATTCTCGCCTAGTTCGTTGCGCAGAGGGTTGATTATGGGTCTGATAACATTATCAATGTATACCTGACTTGTCATATTCTGGCGGATAGGGATTAATGGGGTTCGGCGGTTGTACATAATTCCCCCCCAAAACATTACTGATCCTCCTTGAGAGGGAGCAACTTCTCGGGGAAAATTGAGTCTTTGTTGACGTCCTGGTTCCCTCCAAACCCTTTGCCTACGGTCATCACTCTGCAGTGCAATTCTGGTCTCATCCGTAAACAAGACCCAACGCCATTGCTGCAAAAGCCATGCGCTATGGTGCCTTGCCCATTGTAAACGCGCAACTCTGTGTCGTGGAAGTAGAGTAGGGACTCTTAGATACCTTCTTGAATGAATATTTGCTCTATAGAGTCTTCTTCTTATTGTTGATGTCGATAAACCACTGCGAAATGCACGTTGGAAGTGATTTCTAAGAGCTGGAGCTGGATCGTGTCGATGTCTACGGGCATAATTGACGACATACCGATCCTCCCTTTCGTTTAGAATCCTTGGCCGTCCACTACGCTGTCTTCTTTCGATAGTGCCAGCTTCTTCAAATCTTTGAATAATTCTTATGATTGATGACCGTGGAATCTGCAACAGCCTGTGTATATGGTGATTAGAATGCCCAGCTTCATGTAAAGCAACAATTCTTGCCCTATCAAACCCAGAAATTTCATGACCGGGTATTTTAAAGCAGACAGAAGGCAAATTCTCTTATTTGAATCAAAAATAAAATACACACTTTTACGTTTTAACGTCGGAAACCACACTAATTCATTTTATCTGTACATGTTTATGATTTTGTTTATCAACAAAATAACTTTACTTTTTGCCTAGCAACGAAAAAAAAACCTAAATATGAAATAGCCCAAAAAATACTGGGGGTCCAAGACTTTTGACAGTGTGTTTATATAGTATGCATGAAAGTGGCAATGAGGTCCTTAAGGGTAGAAGGACCCGGCATGCCGAGTCATTCCAATATATTAATGATGTGTCTATTACAAATTTTTATGACAAGTAGAAGAAGATCCAAAACGGGTAATGAAACTTAATAAATTATAAAAAATATAAATGACTGGGAATGTTAGTCAAAGAGTCTATAATCAGTAATGAAGTCTACTGTATTAGATATTTTGTCAGCAAACCACGTATATCAAGGTACACATTTTGATATTTTGGACAAATTAAAAGAAATACCTATTCCTTTTGTTGGGTGTGATCAACACGAAAAAAATTTAGAACTACGATCATCGAGTTGTACCTTGTCAGTAGAATGCGCTTTATTGTAAACAGGTTTACCGAATAGATAAAGCTAAAAGAAAGAAAATAAGGTGCTTGAAGAAACAATCAAAATTATAATTAACTTTTCACTGTGTCTCTGTAGTCTGTTTTGATAGATTGATGTCCTTCCACAAAGTTAGAAATAAGGCCAACAACGGAAACTTGATTTATGAGGATGTGATTTGCTAACAATTTTTTTTTGCTGAAATCATATTACAGATTTTTGTTTTCAAACTTCATAAAATATCAATGTCTTCATTTGTGGGGGAATTCTAATAAATTATAGTTTAAAAAACTGAAAAACACGCTTTAATAGTAAACTGAACTAAAAAAAACCCTTTGGACGAGAATAAAGTGATTAATAAGAAAATTAATGTCATTGTGAAAACAGCGTGAGTCTGATATCAGTTATTATAAATATTTTATCGGTATAATTTCTGAAAGTAAAGTCAGTATGAATATATGGCATAAAGGCACCCTACGCTTTTTTATAAAAGTTATTTTTGTTCTTTTTAGTTCAATTTTAAAGCGTGTTTTTTAGTTTTTTAAACTATTTTTTTTTCTTTTTAGTTCCGTTTACTATTAGAGCGTGTTTTTTAGTTTTGTCAAACTATAATTTATTCTTCTTCGCTACCTCCCCGTGCCGAAAATGGGTAATTTGCGCTCCTGCTGCCTTCGTTTTATATGGTAGCCAATTCCCAGGGTCCTTCTCCGAGATGAAATTTTTTATCCTGACGATCCTGTTCAGGATACTGGGACAAACTTATCAAATCATTGCATGGTCATCGATTATAATCTGGCGTTATAAAGTGGGTGAAAATCAAGTGAAACTAATAAAAGCGTTTTAAAATCATTAATCAGTTACATTCTATGTATGATACAAAACATAATAACTAAAATAAAGTCAGAAAAACCATATTTCCCCGATACCTGTTAATTAAAATAATACTCGAGTAAATTTACTTGTTTTAAAACGCTTTTATTAGTTTCACTTGATTATATATATATATATATATATATATATATATATATACATAAATATATATATATATATATATATATATATATATATATATATATATATATATATATATATATATATATATATATATATATATATATATATATATATATATATATATATATATATATATATATAAATATTATATATATATATATATATATATATATAAATATGTATATATATATATATATATATATATATATATATATATATATATATATATATATATATATATATATATATATATATATATATATATATATATATATATATATATATATATATATATATATACATATATATAGGAAAGAACTATGTTTGCCAAAACACATTTTT
Source organism: Kuschelorhynchus macadamiae (assembly GCA_030620095.1). Classification (NCBI taxonomy): domain Eukaryota; kingdom Metazoa; phylum Arthropoda; class Insecta; order Coleoptera; family Curculionidae; genus Kuschelorhynchus; species Kuschelorhynchus macadamiae. Next base: position 613,498 of record JAUTXW010004576.1, read on the forward strand.
TAATGAAATAAATCGTCTTTCAGGGTTTTGGACATAAATTAATTTACACCCTCTATAATTAACTTGATCACATTATAAATAAAAATAGTTTTGTTTTGGGATGCAATTTATACATAGCTGTCGTCAATGCATAAAAACATTTTAGATTTTCTGGTAAATTAACAGAAACGTAACGTCGTACATCTGGATCTCGCGGAGGAAGGAAAGGAACGAAAACAAGATGGTTTTTTTGTAATGACAAATGGCTTGGGGTAGTCGCTGCGGGGCGGAAAGCCGAATTTAAAAATAGTCGAAACAGCATAAAACTTAAAATATACCCCGCTTTCCGCCGCCGTGTCCCTTCCGCCTTCAATTATAATTACAAGAAACAACGAATGTCTTAATCGCCATCAGAAAGGAATTAAAACAGTTAGAAAGTCATAAAGGGAAAAATTATTGTTTTGCTTCAGATAAGGTATGTTTTTTATAACTGGCAATTTACATTTTAATTGCGGAATTAGGCGATTTTTCCTTCTCTTATTAATATGGAAATCTTTATTAGAAGCTCTGAAAAGAAAACGCTCAGAACCACGCTGCACTAATCGATTTAAGATTGATTTTCTTAGAGGATGTCAGTGTATTACGAAGTAGGTATAATAAATAATAATAATAAATTTCATGAAAAATGGTTCTGATTGAATGACTGCAAAAAACTACCTGGGTCGATTCCATTGTGTAGGAAATGTAATAGAGGATCGGACTTTATATATTTAATGTATATTTGAGGTTGTAAGGAAACCTATTAATGATACTTGTACGTATGTTTATATTAATTTAATCAATGAATTTTGATTAAAATGTCGACAATTCTGTTTCGACAGCTATATGTGCCAAAAACACGAATTTCTGATAATGATGCTTAAAGGCGTCACTGTTTTAATGGCAAACCTCAAAACGCGGCAAAAAAAACATGGTTATTTCTTTCTTAAATATATATTTTAACCAAAAAAAAATTTATATACATTTTTAATAAGAACAAAACAGTGTATATATATATATATATATATATATATATATATATATATATATATATATATATATATATATAAACAGTGTGTCTACTTAAGTTCTCTGCATATGGGAAACTTTTTTATTAGTAGTTTTACGAAAAAAAAACTGTTTATAAAAAGTTCTGCTTTCTGCCAAAATAATATTAAAATATTCAAACTTGAGATTGCATATACAGGGTGGTTAAAAATTCCAAAAAATCATAATTGACTCAAGAGAAAAGTACCTTTAATTTTTATTTTATAGCAAAATGTAATACAAAATCTTACTTAGAGTAAAAGAACATATCTAGCACTAGATTCGTTGCTTCCTATCTGAAATCACTTCTTAAGGAATGTAAAACTTTGGCTTCTTACTGGCAAGTCCAGTTTCTTACTTTTGTTTCTACCTACATACCAGCAAAATTATTTATCGATTGGTGATAATGGCATTGTCACTGCCATTGTCAACCACAATATTGTATTACTTTATTGAAACATCAGTTTGAATATTATAGTAAAAAAAAATGCCGCTAAAATTAAGCAAAGAAGATAAAATTGAAATAATTTTAATTGTCGGAGAAAATTATAAAATATTTCGAGAAGCTGCAGACATTTTTAACAACAGACACTCCGATAAAATTATACATTTCACAGTGGGGAATATTCTAACTAAATTCAAGACTTTTGGAAATGTAGAAAATAACTTTAACAAGAAACGGAGGTCAAGGGTTGCGACTGACAATGAATGAAACTACAAATCAAGTAATGCTCTCTGTGATAGAAGACCCTAAAAAGGCCCTACGCAATAAGTCAGCAAAATTGCCAAATAACATAGGTAAAGATACAGTTTCAAAAATATTAAAAGAAAACAGTTTTCGACCTTACAAACCAAAATTTATACATACCTTGAGACCAGGAGACTTTGAGCGACGGTTCGAGTTTTGCTGTCTGATACAAGTGGAGCTAGAAGATGATCCTTTTATGGCAAGACGCATTATTTTTACCGATGAAGCAACGTTTACTTCCAATGGGACTGTAAGTTCGCAAAACTGTCGTCGGTGTAGTGACGTTAATCCTAATTTTGTTATACAAACTCGTGATCAGTATTCATTCAAAACAAATGTGTGGTGCGGAATTTATAAAGATAGAGTAATTGGACCAGTTTTTTTTCGACATAATTTAAATAGTCAACGCTACTTGGATTTTCTAAATACTTACTTGTACCATTTTATTCATGAACTACCCATAAGTGAGAGGTTCCAAATATGGTACCAGCAGGATGGCGCACCATGCCACGGAGCAAGGGATGTAAGACAATACTTAAATTTTATCTTTAATGGACGAGTAATCGACAGGTATCCGGATATTTTCTGGCCAGCCAGATCTCCGGACTTGAACCCTCTTGATTATTTCTTTTGGGGCTACTTAAAAGAGAAAGTGTATTTAAAGAGGCCATTTCAGAATGTTGATCATTTGGAGAGGGTAATTAGGGAAGAGATACAGGCCATAACGCCTGCCATGATTAGAAACGTTTTAAGAGAATTTTCTGTAAGAACGGTTACCTGTATGGAAAATGGAAATAGATGGTGGATATGTTGAGGCAAATGTGCAGTGACGGAACAGTTAGTTTTTATTGTTAATTAAGTTATTTACATGTAATGTTTATTAGAATTAAAATTAGTGAAGTTATTTTCTACATTTCCAAAAGTCTTGAATTTAGTTAGAATATTCCCCACTGTTGAGAAATGTATAATTTTATCGGGGTGTCTGTTGTTAAAAATGTTTGCAGCTTCTCGAAATGTTTTATAATTTTCTCCGACAATTAAAATTATTTCAATTTTATCTTCTTTGTTTAATTTCAGCGGCATTTCTTTTTACTATAATATTCAAACTGATGTTTCAATAAAGTAATACAATATTCTGGTTGACGATGGCAGTGAAAATGCCATTATCAACAATCGATAAATATTTTGCTGGTATGTGAGTAGGAACAAAAGTAAGAAACTGGACATGCCAGTAAGAAGCCAAAGTTTTACATTCCTTAAGAAGTGATTTCAGATAGGAAGCAACGAATCTAGTGCTAGATATGTTTTTTTATTCTAAGTAAGATTTTGTATTACATTTTGCTATAAAATAAAAATTAAAGGTACTTTTCTCTTCAGTCAATTTCGATTTTTTGGAATTTTTGACCACCCTGTATATGCAATCTCAAGTTTGAATATTTTAATATTATTTTGGCAGAAAGCAGAACTTTTTATAAAGAGTAACTTTTTTCCGTAAAACTACTAATAAAAAAGTTTCCCATATGTAGAGAACTTAAGTAGACACACTGTATGTATATTTATATTATATTAGTGCTTTTGATGTGTGTTTTATTTTATAACTCGCTGTTTTTATTTCTTATTGTTATCTACTTTTACTTATATTTTTTTTACTGCTTGTTGGTTTATATATTTCTCCCTTTGGCTTTGTAACAAGATTTTATCTTAAACAATAAAGCAATTTTTGACTTTGAGTTTGACTTTGACTTTGACAGTATATTTTTAAACCAAAATCAATTATTGCACACAATTTGAAATCAATCAAGTAGTTTCTTCATGCTGAATTTTTAAATATTTTATTAAACTGGAATTTTGTTTCTCCAAAATTTTACCAGTTGATTTTCTCATAATACTTGATTTTTGTGCAAAATTTGAGGTAAATTGGATAAATAGTTTTTTAGTAATAATTTTTTTAACATTTCACTAGGCCGCCATTTTGTTTCGACATGTTGGATTTTGACCAAAATGTTATCAGGTCATCCCCATTTGGCCCTTAATTTTTGACCAACATTTGAAGTCAATCGGATTAGTATTTTTTTAGCTATGCCGCAAACAGACACACCGACGGAATTGAGAAAACATGTTTTTCGGCATCTAGGGACCCTGAAACGTAAATATCTCAACAAAGTATTTGATATACTAAATTCTTTTTATCCTGGCTATTTAATTACAGTGGATTTAAATACTGAAAAGTAATTAAATACAAAAAAGTTTAAAAAATTAAATACTGCCCAGCTCTGACCCTGTATATTGCCAAGAATATGTGACAACTATGCACTAATACACAAATGATTGTTCCTAATTAAATAAGTATTTTAGAAACCACAATAACAAAAATAGTCACAGTTAAGAAGTATGCGAGCAAGAAATGTTCGTATCTAAAACGTGAATCCGCAAACGGCATCAAGCTGTTCGGTTGATCCGATAACCCCGATTCCATGCGAACCCATTTGTTTGCGACCATGCGATAACGAAAAATCTGCATATCAGATATTTCGAACAGCGGATGGAGGACTCAGAACTCAGTTTAGCTGCAGAGATGTAAAATCCCCACTTATTCGGGGCTTAAGATCTCTTGAACCCCATTTTTAAGTTATCCACCTCATATATTTCTCGGTCTTACAACACGTAGCTTACTTTGGATATCTGTACGAATCATCAAATAATTAATAGAGGTTTTATGTTTTTAGAACCGGGTTATTTTGTCTTCGTCTTAAAACCGCTAAACATTTAAATTCAGGTGTATTGTTTTCAATCAGAGTCACAAGTACTGAAAAAAAAGTTTTTGAAGTACAGGCATCAAATACTCATTAAATTATCAACAAAATCAAGTACTTTCAAATTTGAATCGTATCTGAAGTACCAAGTAGTTCATAATTAAACTTAAAGCCTGTCAATTAATTTAATTCAAGTACTTCGTTTGTTGCAACTTAATTCAAGTACTCCGTTTGTAACATAGAATAGATTAGAATTGTTATAAACTACACTGGTATAACGGGTCGTCAAAAAGTATAAGTATAAATATAAATTGATGATAAACGTACATAAAGGGTCTTTTCTAGAAAGTCAATCGGATAAATAGTTTTTGAGATATACCGCGTACAGACAGACAAACCGTCAGGCTGACAGAAATGGGAAAACATGTTTTTCGGGACACAGGGACCTTAGAACGCAAAGATCTCCAAAAACCTCTACGAATCATCAAATAATTAATAGAGATTTTATGTTTTTTAGAACCGGGTTATTTTGTCTTCGTCTTAAAACCCTTAAACACTTAAATTCAGGTATTTTGCACTCAGTCAGAGCTGTCACAAGTACCGAAAAAAGTATTTGAAGTACAAGTTCCAAATACTCATTAAATTATCAACAAGTATTAAGTACTTTCAAATTTGAATCGTATTTGAAGTATCAAGTAACTCGTAGTTAAATTTAAAACCTGTCAATTAAATTAATTCAAGTACTTCGTTTGTAACAGGTGTTAGAATAGAATAACTTATATTGTGAATAAAATACATTGGTATAAAGGGTCATCAAAAAGTATAAGTATAACTATAAACTGATGATAAACATACATAAACGATATATCTACATATTCTAAAAGAGTTGCCTTTTCTAAAAAAAAAAAACACACACATTTTTTTTGTACGATTTTAATATAAGAACAAATATAATTAGCTCAAGTACATTAAAAAATCACATAATTCTTCCACGAAATTTGAAATTAGTCTAATAAGTTAGTTTTCAGGATTTTTTAAAATATTTTATTATGTCGCCATTTTGTTTTGCTATCATATATTCATACCAAAATGTTACCAGTTCATTCCTATATAAGACTTGATTTAGTTATAATTTGTTTAACGACAGTTAGGCCTCTAACTTATTCCCGCTTATTAGGATTTTTATCAAAATATTACCAGGTCATCCCCATATGACCCTTAATTTTTGACTAAAATTTGAAGTCAATCTGATAAGTAGTTTTTAAGCTATTCCGTGAACTGACATAGAGACAGACAAACCGACAGACGCACCGACCGAATTGATAAAACATATTTTTTGGTATCTAGAGACGCTAAAACATAAAGATCTGTAAAACCTGAGAGGGTGATTTTTCACAACAAATATTTTTTAGCCGCCATTTTGTTCCGCCATCTTGGATTTATACCAAAATTTTACCAGTTGATTCCTACACAATACTTGATTTTTGTGCAAAATTTGAGATAAATTGGATAAGCAGTTTTTTAATAATAATTTTTCACTAGTCGCCATTTTGTTTCGCCATATTGGATTTTTACCAAAATATTACCAGACCATCCCCATATGACCCTAAATTTTCAATCAAAATTTGAAGTCAAGTTGTTTTTAAGATATGCCGCGAACTGAGAGACAGACAGACAGACCGACGGAATTGATAAAACATATTTTTTGGCATCTAGGGACGCTAAAACGTGAAGATATCTAAAATCTAAGGGGCTGATTTTTTCCCGATTACAAACATTTTATTTGGACACCATCCTAAATTAGTAACCCAATTTTACCTATACTGCAATCAATTAGGGCACACAATTTGAAATCAATCCATTTAGTAGTTTCTTCAAGCTGAATTTTTAAATATTTTATTATGCCGTCATTTTATTTCGCCATATTGCCAAAATATTACCATATCATGCCTATATTACCCCTAATTTTTATCAACATTTGAAGTCAATAGTATAAATAGTTTTTAAGCTATGTCTCGAACTGACAGACAGACAGACCGACAGAGGGACTGAGGGAATTGTTAAAACTTATTTTTTGGCATCTAGAGACGCTAAAATGTGATTATATGTAAAATCTGAGAGGGTGATTTTTTTATGATTAAAAACATTTTATTTGGCCGCCATTTTGTTTGGTCATCTTGAATTAGTACCACAATTTCACTAGTTGACCCCTAAACTACAATTAGTTATGTCACACAATTTGAAATCAATCCATTTAGCGGTTTTTTAGGACGAATTTTTAAATATTTCATTAAGCCGCCATTTTGTCCTTCCATCTTTGATTCGTACCTAAATGGTACCAGTACAGGTACCAACATAATACTTGATGTTTGTGCAAAATTTGAGATAAATTGGGTTAGCAGTTTTTTAATAATAATGTTTTTACCATTTCCCTAGGCCATCATTTTGTTTAGCCATATTGGATTTTTACCAAAATGTTACCAGGTCATCCCCTTATGACCCTTATTTTTTTACCAAAATTTGAAGTCAATTGGGTAAATAGTTTTTAAGTTATGCCGCGAACAGACACTCCGACATTGAGAAAACATGTTTTTCTCTAATGACGGTACCAAGTCTTCCAAAAATTAGTCTCTCCCAGTTTCACAAATAAATTAATATTATTGTTCGTATAAATAAATAAAACACTTAAAAATACAGGGCAATGTTAAAATAATTCGCTTTTGAATCAATGGGCTGAACAAAACAAAATTGGAAAAAAAATGTCAATAAATCTTACTTGCCACACAAATTGTTTTTGCAACTGTAAATAGACAAAAACATAACGTTGTTAAGCAAAAAACTATTTTATTTGTACCTAATTCAGACGCTGAGGTTTGCAATTTGGTGTAGTTCCAACAATTTATAGCGAAAGATTTTCATATAAAAGAATGATAAAATATTATTCGTATCGTTAATGCCTACGAAAAACAGGAAACGTAATTCCAGCCAGCTAATTTTCTTAAATTTTTCGTTTTCCGTCATGAAAGACGTAAGTGTGATTTGAGAAAAACTTGTTTCGTCGTTGCCGTGCATGTAATTTTCGTTAGTGTGTAAGTGGTGCAAAATTAAGAAAAAACTGTAAGTCTTTTTAATTGATTTGTTCTAGTTTATTTTGTATTGCTTTTCTAATTTAATAATAAATACAGTACAATGACCTAATCTAACTAGCATTCAAAATGAGTATTTGTGTAGCATTCAGAGATTTTAATGTTTCCGCCTTTTCAAAAAATTGTAAATTGTAAAATATCTGTAACGCCAAAGCCGCCCCTGAGTGTGCCTCCCTGTTATATAACACTTTTTATTACCCTCGTAAAAGGGAAGTACTGTAATGATGAAAAAAATACCCCCGGAGATTTTTTCGATATCGTTTCGGGATCTGTCGGTGCCGGAAAACATGTTTTCTCATTTCTATCGGCCTGTCTGTCGGTCTGCCTGTTCGCGGCATAGCTAAAAAACTATTGACTTCAAATTTTGGTCAAAAATTAAAAGCCATATAGGGATAACCTGGTAACATTTTAGTAAAAATCCAACATGGCGAAACAAAATGGCGGCCTAGTGAAATGTTAAAAATTTGAAATCAATCCATTTAGTAGTTTCTTCAAGCTGAATTTTTAAATATTTTATTATGCCGTCATTTTATTTCGCCCTATTGCCAAAATATTACAAGATCATGCGCATATGACCTCTAATTTTTATCAACATTTGAAGTCAATAGTATAAATAGTTTTTAAGCTATGTCTCGAACTGACAGACAGACAGACCGACAAAGGGACTAAGGGAATTGTTAAAACTTATTTTTTGGCATGATGATACTCTAATGACGTTACCATTTAAAGTCTTCTAAAAATTAGTCTCTGCCAGTTTGACAAATAAATTAATATTATTGTTTGTATAAATAAATAAAACAATTAAAAATACAGGGCAATGTTAAAATAATTCGCTTTTGAATCAATGGGCTGAACAAAACAAAATTGGGAAAAAAATGTCAATAAATCTTACTTGCCACACAAATTGTTTTTGCAACTGTAAACAGACAAAAACATAACGTTGTTAAGCAAAAAACTATTTTATTTGTACCTAATTCAGGCGCTGAGGTTTACAATTTGGTGTAGTTCCAACAATTGATACCCAAAGATTTTCATATAAAAGAATGATAAAATATTATTCGTATCGTTGTTAATGCCTACGAAAAACAGGAACCGTAATTCCAGCCAGCTAATTTTCTTAAATTTTTCGTTTTCCGTCATGAAAGACGTAAGTGTGATTTGAGAAAAACTTGTTTCGTCGTTGCCGTGCATGTAGTTTTCGTTAGTGTGTAAGTGGTGCAAAATTAAGAAAAAACTGTAAGTGTTTTTAATTGATTTGTTATAATTTATTTTGTATTGCTTTTCTAATTTAATAATAAATACAGTACAATGACCTAATCTAACTAGCATTCAAAATGAGTATTTGTGTAGCATTCAGAGATTTTAATGTTTCCGCCTTTTCAAAAAACTGTAAATTGTAAAATATCTGTAACGCCAAAGCCGCCCCTGAGTGTGCCTCCCTGTTATATAACACTTTTTATTACCCTCGTAAAAGGGAAGTACTGTAATGATGAAAAAAATACCCCCGGAGATTTTTTCGATATCGTTTCGGGATCTGTCGGTGCCGGAAAACATGTTTTCTCATTTCCATCGGCCTGTCTGTCGGTCTGCCTGTTCGCGGCATAGCTAAAAAACTACTTACCCGATTGAATTCAAATTTTGGTCAAAAATTAAAAGCCATATAGGGATAACCTGGTAACATTTTAGTAAAAATCCAGCATGGCGAAACAAAATGGCGGCCTAGTGAAATGTTAAAAATTATTACTATATAACTACTCATCCAATTTACCTCAAATTTTGCACGCAATCAAGATGGCGAAACAAAATGACGGCTTAATAAAATATTTTAAAATTCAGCCTGAAAAAACTACGGTGACAGTTTCTGTACACCAGTTTTGCCTGTTATAAGAGATTTTTTAAACATTCTTTTATACAGTGCTTATATAGGTGGAATGTAACAATAATCCGTCTGCACTGCTTTAAACATTTGTTCCAATAATTTATTATTAACAAATAGATACTTACGTGATTGCGGAATGGCAGGGGTGGTGGGCGGGGATAATACAGTCCAATGGGAAACAAACACAAACTGTATTTTACGTCACTCACGGCACTTTTTCTATACGAAAATATTAGAAAAACTGTAAAATCCACAATAATTCATTATTTATAAGATGAGTTATAAACCGATCATAAAATGAGGCAAGCAGCGATGTTGCCAACGTATATAATATACTTGGGGTTTTGTAAACTATTCTGACAGACGATTTTTGCATTTTTTTTTCAGAAAGTACCCATTTGTAATATTACATTTCAAAAATAAAAATTGCGGAATTCGTAAGAATTTTCCTAAAAAAAATAAATTAAAGATCATACTGTGATTGCAAGTTGACAGCCTTAAAACGAAACATTTAGCAACGTTGCCAGATTTTAGATTTACCAATTTATTAAGGAAATAAAATCACTAAATTGAAAATTTCTTGGACAACAGAATTATAATGTTAATATTTATTGTGGCGTTAATGATGGTTTTGTCGACGAACAAAATGGCGGCCAAATAAAATGTTTGTAAAATAAAAAAATTCACGGGGTTTTACATATCTTGACGTTTTAGGGTCCCTAGATGCAGAAAAAATATGTTTTATAAATTCTGCGTGTGTCTGTCTGTCAGTTCACGGAAAAGCTTATAAATTACTTATATGATTGACTTCAAATTTTGGTCAAACATTAAGGGTCAGATGGTATCACTTAGGTAAAAATCCAATATGCCGGAACAAGATGGTGGCCTAGAGAAACGTTAAAAATATTGATCTAAAATGTATAATTGAAGAGTATAGATCTTTAAGTTTAAAATATAATATGTTAAAACTTACATTTCAAAAATAAAACTTACTATAATTACCAAAAAACTGATTATACAATTTCCTCAAATTTTCTACAAATCCAGGTGTTACATAGGAATGACTGGTAAAAAGTAGCAAAACAAAAGGGCGGCCTAATAAAATTTTTAAAAAACTTGTGAACTGTTGGTACGAATCTAAGATGGAGAAACAAAATGGCGGATAAATAAAATATTTAAAAATTCAGCCAGAAAAAGTACTTAATAGATTGATTTCAAATTTTGTGCGATAATTAATTGTGGCATAGAGTAGTTGAAATCGCGAAAAAAATCCAGGTTTTACATATCTTTACGTTTTAGCGTCCCTAGATGCCAAAAAATATGTTTTTTTTTTCAATTCTATTAGCCTGTCGGTCTGTTTGTCTGTTTGCGGCGTAGCTAAAAACTAAGGGTTGTGTGGAGATAACTTGGCAATATTTTGGTAAAAATCTAATATGGCAGAAAAAGATGGCGGCCTAGTGAAATGATAAAAAAATTGTTACTAAAAAACAAAATGTACATTTGCCTAAAATTTTGCACAAAAACCAAGTGTTAAAGAGGAATCAATCTGTAATATTTTGGTACGAATCCAAGACAGCAAAACAAAATGGCCTAATACATTATTTTAAAAAATCAGTCTGAAACACTACTTATTGGATTAATTTTAAATTTTAGGCACTCATTAAGTGTAATATAGAGATAAACTGGTAAAACTGGCGAAACAAAATGGCGACCAAATAAAAGGTCTAAAAAAACCATTGTAAAAAAATCTTCTTATTCAACTGACTTAATATCTTGCAGCAAAATTGAATGTTATACAGGGAATATCTGGTACAAATTCAAAATGACGATGGCGGTCTTAATAAATCAGTGGAAAAACAACTTATTCAATGTATTTTAAATCATTTAGTGGCAGATATGAATAAGGAGTTAGAACTTGTTAAAGAATGGATGGGAGCTAATACATTTAAAATGTATGTACCTACTTAAAACAAAATGTGTGGTTTTAGGATCCCAAAATGACTGCAAAGTTTTTAATAATTTGGGCTTAAAATTTAAAATTAATAATTGTAAAATTGATAAGGTTATTTGGGAGAAATAACAGATAATAACCTTAAATTTGATGAGAACGTAAACTGTTTATGTAAGATTTCTAAAAAAAATTAAATTTGAAATAAATTAAGTGGTTATATCAGTTTAAATTTAAAGACTTTGTTATTTAAATCTAGTATTTTTCGACATTTTACTTTTTGTAGTACTATTTTATATAAGTGTTTTGATAAAAACAGACTACAAATCGGCCAAAATAAGGCAATAAGAATAATTTAAGCCTGTGACAAATACCCTAGGATTTAGGAAATTAAATTGAATGAATATAATTTTTTTCTAAAAATATAACTATCTGGATTTTATACACAAAATGACTTTAAATGTGTCTGTTTCATATTCCCGAAATATATTAACAGAGTTTAATCAAATTTATAATCATCATACAAGGAGAAACCTGAAATTTATTTTACGTCAAATTTATAAAAAATTTCAAATCTTCACAAAAATTATGATTTACGCAAATTTACATTTAATATAAAATTTTTACCCGGAGCCGGAGCGTCCTTCGTTATGAATCTTTCTTTTTAATAGAAATAGTGAACTGTGAGCCTATTTAGTTCAGTACATAGTCATTTAGTAATACATATACATTGTTTTTTCAAACATTTATATTGGGCACCCTTTTGTTGCACCACCATATTGGATTCCTACCAATATTTTATCAGTTTCTACCTATGCCACACTTGGTTTATGGGTATAATTGAAAATACATTGAATTAATATTTTTTAAATTTATACACCGCCATTTTGTTTCGCCATGTCGAATTCCTACCAGTTTATCCCTATACCACATTTAATTTTTCTGCAAAATTTAAAGTCAATTGAATAAGAAGATTTTTTACGTTTATTTTTTTTTAACATTTTATTTTTCGCCATCTTGAATTCGTATAAAAACTTTCCCAGTTTATCTCTATATTACACGTAATGCTTGTTCAAAGTATGAAATAAATCTAATGAATAGTTTTTTTAGGCTGATATTTTAAATATTTTATTAGGCCGCCATTTTGTTTTGCTATCTTGGATTCAAGCCAAAATGTTACCAGTTCATTCCTACGTAACACTTGATTTTTGTGCAAAATTTGAGGTAAATAAATTAGCTTTTTTAGTAATAATTTTTTAACGTTCCACTAGGCCGCCATATTGTTCCGCCATACTAGATTTTTAACAAAATATTACCATATGACTCTTAATGTTTGAACAAAATTTGAAATCAATCGGTTAAGTAGTTTTTAAGCGAGACAAACAAACAGACGTACTGACAGACATATTGACGAAATTGATAAAACATATATTTTTTTGGCAAAATGCGAAATGCTAAAATGTGAAGATATAAAAAACCTGGTAATTTTTTCACGATTAACAACATTTTATTTACTCGCCATTTTGTTCCGCCATCTTGAAATCGTATCACAATTTTACTAGTTTATCTCTATAAGATAATTAATTATTGCACAAAGTTTGAATTGTGTGTTTTGTGAATTTTTTAATATTTTATTAAGCCGCCATTTTGTTTCGCAATCTAGAATCTGTACCAAAATTTTACCAGTTGATTTTTTCATAATACTTGATTTTTGTGTAACATTTGATGTAAATTGGATAAGTAGTTTTTTTACTAATAGTTTCTTTAACATTACACTAGGCCGCCATTTTATTTCGCGATATTAGATTTTTACCAAAATGTTAGCGGGTTATCCCCATATGTTCCTTAATTTGTCACTAAAATTTGGAGTCAATCGAATTAGTGCTTTCTTAGCTATACACCCGCATATAGTGACCCTGAAATGTAAATATCTGAGAAAATCTCGGAGGGTGATTTTTTAATGATTACAATACTACCCTGTATTTGCGAGGAAGTAAAAATTATGTTATCAAAAATGAGTTTTATAGCCTAATATACACAATGAAATTATTGTGATCTTGAGGAGGGTTGTAAATTTCTAATAAGCTAAATAAATTTTGAAACGAATAAATAAATAAAAATCTGCTATCCTATTTTAAGTGATTATGTTATAAATGTCGAATTTTAAACAGTTGTGTTGTCTCTATGAAAAAATAAATGTATAGTATTCTTCGTTTTTGAGTGTATAGTCCTATTTGAGGCATGATGACCTTTCGCTCATATGTTTTTGCATGTTATCTAGAGATGTTTTCAAAAATATATGGGAGTTATCTATGTTGTCTCTATGAAAAAATAAATGTATAGTATTCTTCGTTTTTGAGTGTATAGTCCTATTTGAGGCATGATGACCTTTCGCTCATATGTTTTTGCATGTTATCTAGAGATGTTTTCAAAAATATATGGGAGTTATAGTTTATAGCCGGATTCAAACGGCACTTTTTGGGATTTGCTACGCATAATATAGTAATGCTAATGGTAGTTTTTTATTGACGATGTATAAATTACATTTCGATGGACTAACTCAGGATTAAAACTATGTATCTTTGTCACCAACACAGAACAGAACAAGAACACAGAAACCAAGAATATTTCTGATTTTTGAAATTTTTCATCGTCTCAAAACCCCCCTCAGAAGCAATGCTGCATACGCCACTAGCACCAACGGTTATACTACCTCAACGATTATAATTTACAACTTGTTTTTTTTTTGCCCAAACTGGCAATGCAAACTATAGCTAATCCTATAGAGCTTTTTACCAAATGCCCTTAAGATTGCTTCTGCATGTAATTGTTGTTAGGAGGGATACTACTGGATATAGTTTAAAAATATATAATAGATATAGTTGAAAAGTTACATAATATGGAACAAAAATTACATATATCTTGAAAATATTGAAAATAATGCTAAAAAACTTTGGAATTCGAAAATTTTTAGGTATAGTACATTCAGATATATAAGAAAGCGACTACCCGTCCTGCTCGTATAATAATATAATTTGGGATTAATTAAATGCAATATAGGGATAAACTGGTACGAATTCAACATGACGTAACAAAATGGCAGTGTGTGTCATTGTAAAGACAGCTGACAACACCCTTTCGGATCAACCAAATCAACTACACGACAACAGACCAAACAAACGTTAAAAACAAATTTTTGAAGCCGGTTTACTTTTTTGAAAAAATAAATATAAAATCCGATGTACAGTTATTATTATTATTTCCTAAAGACGTCACTGTATATTTAAATACTAATGACTAAGTAACTTAACTAACGGCTGGGGGCTGACATTTAATTGCTTCTATGCACTCTTTTAATAGATAAATTTTCTTCATCCGTTGTGATCTATACATCCATTTCCACAATTGCGTTTTCGCCTCTATTCCGACGACTATTAAAATGCTTAACAAACAAATAGTCATTCGGCGAAGGGTTTTTTTGTTTTAAAAATGAAGCAATCCCTCTCAAAAGCGCCCATGTGATTCACTCGAATGATGAACGTCCTCGGGAGCATCAAAAGGTTTTGCTTTTGAATGGCAAAGGCCCACGAGCTCGTTTGATCTTATATTATGTGGCGCAGTCGCCCAAATGAAAGCCCTTTCTCCTCCCTGATTTGCCGTCTAATAGACCGCAAAACCAAACAACAAACATCTCATCTCTTATTCTTGTTTCCCAATAATGTGCGCTTAATTTCTTTTGAGTGCTTGTACTGTCTGCTTCTGCTTTGCTTTCCCCTTTTTAATTTAAAAATGGCGAATTTTAACGTTTGTACATACATATTCCTTTTTGGCTCTATGAAGGATTTTGTTGAAAAATTGCTAACCCCTTAGTCGTCGGTTATATAATATTTGCCCTTTGTTCTTTAGGAAAAATATAGGGAACCGAAGTCAGAATATCACATTCTACACTGCGCGCCATTTGAAACGTTCCACGCTAAATTTGATACTATTTCGAAGCCTTTTTTATCTTCCCGTGTAAAAGGAAAGTATTGTTGCATCCTCAGGATACATATAGATCTTATATCCTGCATGAAACTCATATTATCAGTACTTTTACTCCTTTGCTCCTCATATATTACCCAGAAATTAAGTTTCTAAATGGTTTTCGTTAACAATATCTTTATTGTTATGTTAGAGTGGTGTATTATTTGGGGTTAGGATCCAGTAAAAAAACAAAAGAATATTTTTAAATAGTCGACGTTTCGCAACTTTATTGTTGCATCTTTTGGACACATATGTAGATTCTATATCCAGAAAACCCATATTATCAGTCTTTACGTTTGTCCGCAGGTATTTCCCAGATATTAAGTTTCTAGATGGTTTTCGTTAACGATCCTCTTGTTTTTATGTTAGAGTGGTGTATTATTTAGGGTTAGGATCCAGTAAAAAACAAAAAACTTCTTTCAAATTGTCGACGTTTCGAAACTTTATTGTTGCATCCTTAGGACACATATATAGATTCTATATCCTGCATGAGACACATATTTTCAGTCTTTACCTACTACGTTGGACCGCAGATATTTCCCAGATATTAAGTTTCTAAATGGTTTTCGTAACGATCCTCTTGTTTTTATGTTAGAGTGGTGTATTATTTGGGGTTAGGAAATATTTGCGAACCAATGGAGTAGGTAAAGACTAATATAGGTTTTATGCAGGATATAAAATCTATGTGTCTTGCGGATGCAACAATAAAATACTGGATCCTAACCTCAAATAATACACCACTCTAACATAACAAGAGGATCGTTAATGAAAACCATTCACAAACTTAATATCTGGGCAGTGGCGGCTCGTCAGGGTAGGCCTCTGAGGCCGCGCCTCACCCCCAAAATAAAGGAAAAGAGAATTTTTTTATATAACTTTTTATCTATTACCAATTAGAAATATACTTTTTAACAGTTTTACAACATAATAACATTAAAAAAAAACAAAATATAATCCCATAATAAATATTTTAGAAAATAAATTCTGACCACATCAAAAAACCGACCGTGCAATCCGTGCAAACCCATTCCTAAAGAAAGTGCTCTCGAATGAGGCGAAATAAGCTTGGAAAGTTTCCACTTCTGACCTATTTATCAACGGCCGGTGCCGATGCCGGCGAGTCACCTGATTACGACAGAGCGGGATGGCGATTGCCGATGCACGCGTTTTCTATTGCATTCTTGAGGCGGTAAATCTGTAGCTTGGATATGCTTTTATTAGTTATTTAAATCACATGACTAGCGAAATATTCCAAGGGCTTCTTTTTACGTGGTGCGTGCGGTTGAGAAAGAAATAGGAAATAGATTGCGATAATCGCTGATTGAGGGCGTTCTGTCTTTTAAGGTGAATAAATACGCCTGAGTAAGTTTTTGTTTTGTTTTGATTTGGTAAGTTGGACCGTTTCATTTTTTGTATTTGCTTTTTGCTTTTGAAATGAATCCTATTCACGACATTATTGCTTCATTAATTGAAACGCCTTTTTTAAGAAGAAGCGAAACTGAAAAGAAACAGATATTAGGTAGCCGTCTGACGCCGAAAATTTTAGCAATATTTAACGATAAGAGGCAAGGTAAAAAATATTCAAGAACTTTTCAAATATCTTGGTACGAAACTTATAGGTGGCTATGCGGAAGTATTTATAAAGAAAGCTTATATTGTTGGCCTTGTATTTTATTAGGTTGCGTCAAAAATAATTGGAGTTCAGGGGGCGGATATTCGGATTTAAAAAATTTTTCACGAGCAGTAAAATCGCATGAAAGTTCAAGAGAGCATATTAAAAATTCGGTAGCACTTACAAGACTGGAGCAAAATAGGGCGACTATTGCGGATGCACTACAAGAAAATGCAAGTCTTAATAAAATTGTTTATAATGAAAATGTTCGAAAAAACCGTTTATTATTAAATTATTTAATTGATGTTACTATTACTTTGGGTAAACAGGACTTGGCATTTCGAGGTCATAATGAAACAACAGATTCTTTTAACCGTGGCAATTTTAAGGAAATATTTGCATGCTTAATAAAAAGAAATGCCGAACTTACTGAACATTGTGCTAAATTTAGTAATATTTTTACGGGACAATCTAAGACTATACAAAATGAACTAATTGGTTGCATACATGACTATATTCAAGAATATATAAAAAAAGAAATCAATGACACCGATTGTTGTTTTTTGGCGTAATTGCGGATGATAGTACTGATATAACAGAAAAATCACAGTGTTCGATAACAGTTAGGTATGTGACCAACGGATCTTTAAAAGAAAGATTTTTAGGATTTTTTGACGTTAGCGATAATAGAACAGCAGAGAGCCTTTTTCATTTAATACAAAACAGCTTAGAGCCTTATGACTTTAAAAATAAATTGGTCGCGCAGTGTTACGATGGGGCTAGTGTTATGGCAGGTGAAATAAATGGGCTTCAAACAAAAGTTAGATCTATTGCTCCATTAGCTATGTTTACTCATTGTTGCGCCCACAGATTAAATCTAGTTTTACAACAGGGAACAAAACTGATTACCCAAAGTCGTATATTTTTTGCCACTTTATTAGGAATACCAAATTATTTCCACCAATCACCAAAACGGTCTTTTGTGCTTAATCAGATAGTAGGTAAAAGAATTCCGCGAGCTGTAGAAACGCGATGGTATACACGGTCTAAAATTTTAAACTTAGTGTCTAATGAATGGGACAATTTAATTATAGTATTTGAAACTATTATTAATGACAGAACAGAATCTATTAATGCTGCAAAAGGATTTCTAAAGCATTTTAATGATTTCGAATTTTGCCTTTTAACGCATATTTATAAACAAATTTCTAGTTGCACTGATGTACTGTTTCAAATATTACAGTTAAAGCATTTAGATATAAATTACTGCATTTCGCAAATAAACCTTGCCAAGCAACGAATTATTGAATTTAGAAACGAGGACCATTTCAAAGAACTTTTCAATATTGCTAAAAAAGCCACTATTCTGCCAACTAACACACGTCGAGGGCAATGTTCTAGCGACTTTGATATTTTTACTAAATATAAAATATTATATTTCGAAATAATAGATTGTATAATTCTTCAATTAGGGACGCGGTTTGAAAATTTAAATAATTTAAATTTCTTTGCTTTAGTCGATTGCACAAAATATTCGGAATATGTTAAATGCTTTCCAGACGACTTATTAAATAATTTATTAAAAAATTATCCAAACATTTTTGACAGAGATAGATTAAAGAATGAGCTTTCTGTATTGTATAGGGATGAACAATTTTCAAATTTAGATGTCGAAAAAAGTCTAGCTTTGTTATTTAAAGATTTTAAAGCAATTTTTGCGGAAGCATATAAGCTTTTTAATTTAGTTTTAACTATTCCCGCAACAAGTGTATCGGCCGAACGAAATTTTTCATGTCTTAAACGGATCAAAACCTACCTAAGAAACACAATGACACAAGAACGGCTGTCGGGTTTAGCAATGGTCTCAATAGAGCAGGAATTACTGTCAGAACTTAGTGAAGACCAAAACTTTTACGACCAAATTATAGATAAATTAGCAACCTTAAAAGACAGACGTATATATTTAATGTTCAAAAAGTAGTTTTTTTATCTTATTTCATACAACTATTTATTTTAAGTTTTAATAAACTAAATTATGTTTTTATTATCGCAATCATCGCTATATTTTAGTGATAGGTGTACATATTTTACTTGTTTTGTTTACTTTTTTTAGAGTTTATTTTTTTAGTTTTTAATGGTTTAATAGGGCTATTGGCGATGACCTCCATTAAAAAAAAAGGTCAACGCGTCGCAGAATAATACCTCATGGGTGACGTGGAAATTTATTCAAATTTAAACAAAATTAACCTCATGTAGCCTCACCCTTCAATATACTCACGAGCCGCCACTGTATCTGGGATATCTGCGGACCAATGGATTAGGTAAAGACTGATAATATGAGTCTAAATTTAAGATGGCGAAACAAAATGACTGCCAAATAAAATTTTTAAAAAACAACGTACAAAAAACTTGTTTAATGAATTTTACATTTTGCAGAAAAATTAAATGTGAATATGGGATATTATTGAATTTATTTTATATTACTCACTAAAGTCAAGTGCGGCATGGGTAGAAAAGAAATCGTAAACATATTGATAGGTAATCAATCCAATATGATAGAACAAAATGGCGCCCAATAAAAATGAAGTGACAGTATATTTAGGACATATACTGTGACTATGCATGTATTGAACTAACTTGGATCACACTTCACTCTTCCCAATAAAAGTAATAATTCATAACGAGGGAAGTTC
Organism: Kuschelorhynchus macadamiae; assembly: GCA_030620095.1. Classification (NCBI taxonomy): domain Eukaryota; kingdom Metazoa; phylum Arthropoda; class Insecta; order Coleoptera; family Curculionidae; genus Kuschelorhynchus; species Kuschelorhynchus macadamiae. The sequence continues at coordinate 633,365 of JAUTXW010004576.1, forward strand.
GGGTAAAGGAATTTACCGATTTTTCTACTTCCCGTGTAAAAGGGAAGTTTTGTAAAACGTGAAAAAAATCACCCTCTGAGATTTTTTTAGATCTTCACGTTTCAGGATCCCTGGATGCCGGAAAACATGTAATTCCGTCGGTTTGTCTGTCTGTCTGGCTATCGGTCTAACGCACTATGGAAAATATGCATAATAAACTCTAATATAATGTAGGTATTTTACAAAAAATAACTGAGACACTTATTTTTTTTAGTGTTAAATGAAGATTGTTGTCACATGTGGCCAATTCGAGTCTTTTTATGTGTTATTTTAGAAGTAAATATCGTATTGAATTTTGTAAACAGATACGAACTATTATATATTTTTCAAAAGCTTATCTCATGTAGATTTTACAACTGAATTTTTTAAATTTTATAAATAATATCTGCATGAATTTCTAGAAAAAACTTAAACTTTAAGTTTGACGTAACTTTTGGCAGTTACGCACGTCTTCCCACGCCTCGAATATTATGGAAATGTTTTTTTGCAGGTTCTGAAGTTATTCGGGAAAATATGACTCCAAAAAGACCTGAAATTCCAATTCACATCCTACTCTAACCCTCTGGCTACTGAACGGCGTAATGTAACGTTTGAACCCGACCTTCAAAAAAAGTGCTTACAACTTTTTAAAGTAAATATAAAAAAAAATATTTTGGAAAAAAAATAATTTAATTAATAAATAATAATGGCCGGTCGAGCGATACCTTTTTTAAAATATGTTTTCACTGTTATTCCATTCTTAAGAGGTCGCTGTCATGCAGTGACGGCTCCTAAGGGGCGGCAGGGTCGGCCGGGCCGTACCAGAAAATATACAGGGAAAATTCTCTTTCTAAAAAAGTAAGTAAATATTTATTCAAAAATAATTTTGCAAACATCCTAAAAAAGGACAAAACCAAAATGTAGTTTATTTATTCTTGGGCACCTAGGAAAATAAGTAGGTATCACTATTCGGTGGTTCCGCCAGCCGATTCCATCATCTCACATGCTAAACTTCAGTTACTAATTTACGCGGTACGCAGTACGTTCGCCTACATCCCCATGCTATAACGTTCGTCGTAGCTTATATCACCCAACACCAACCCATCTCGATGTGGCCTTATCCCCGGAATTTTTCCCAATTGAATACTACCATTTTCAGGTATTAATTGTAATTATTATGAAATGATACTACTTATTTTTAAATTAATTTCTTAGTTCTTTACCTTAGTCATGACTAATGATGCTTAATATATTAATTAGTTATTTTCACTCCATTACATGTTTAAATGTGGTGACGAAATGTGAAGTGAATATTTCAAAATATCATTTGCAGTTTGTTCTATAATTCGGCCGGCCGCATCGTGGTTCTTGCTGGAAAGTATACTTTTTTGGTTGTAGCTTTCAGTTTGGCATCTATTTTATAATAATAAGACTAGTGTTTGACCATATTTGGACGCGGCACCAATTAACACCACATTGGCCTCAAGGGCGAAACTTTTCTGGGGGGGGGGGGGGTTAATTTAAAAACAAAGTTTGTTAATATATTTTATTGTAAATGGTATGAGAACAACGTAAATACCCATATTTTGTATCATACTTGTTGTGGTATATGTGAAAAAAAAAACATCCTCTAATAAATAGTATTAACACCACATTGGCCTCAAGGGCGAAACTTTTCTGGGGGGGGGGTTAATTTAAAAACAAAGTTTGTTAATATATTTTATTGTAAATGGTATGAGAACAACTTAAATACCCATATTTTGTATCATACTAGTTGTGGTATATGTGAAAAAAAAACATCCTCTAATAAATAGTTATAGACAGAATAATTTCAATTTTTTCCTTTTTTGGCTCGCATTAAAAATATAATTTCTATTTTTTTTAGTATTACAGTCACAAACATCAATAGTATCAATCAATCATCAATAAAATAACAATTTGTATCAGTTGAATTAAAATGTATTTTTCCAAAAAAATTCAATTTTTTACTTTAACTGGTTTAACAAATTTTAATAAATGGAACAACCTGCATATTATGTCATATTTGTATTCTACAGGGAATTTTAGTCCTATTTGATATACATACCCCAGGTCGATCTATCTCGATGTCTGAAATATTGACATTTGAAAAATGACAGATTTCCCTCTTTGGCATGCTACAGAATCCAAACGATACAACATAGAGCAAAACGGTTTGCATGTTCCTATCTTAGTTTTTTATAAGCTATCGAAATATAGGAACATAGACATTATTTGGCTGAAGGTTGCATGGTTTATATGCTATAGCATATAAAAGAGGAAACACCATTGCATAGATATACAACCAAGAAGAGATATATCTGTTTATATTTTATAAGAATCACACATCATATTTGCTACTCTTCCTGTGTTCGTAATCTATTTAGCTTCTTAATCCAATATGATTTTCTGTAAAACAGTATTGCCAGCGATATAGATTCTTGTAAAAAATGTTTTCATATTTAAGTCTTTACTAATGAAACACTTTTGCATTTGTAGTTGCATTTCCGCAAACAGAAATATTTTGTGTTTGTTGTTACGTAAATTATTATCATTAAATTAAATTGAATGTTTTTTGTTTATGGTAATAATTACTGCTCATTTATTTTCAACTCGTGTTGTAAAAATTTAGTCCAACAGTGGCAACGTCGCGCACATGTTTGTTCGCCGATATACATCACAATACCAATATTAATTCATAAAAACTCCGTAGAGTGGTTTGTAGTATTTTATGTTATGCATTGTTTTTTTAAGTCGGAATTTGTAATTTTTGCGGATATTTAGTGCGTTTTGTATTTTTTTGGTGAAATAACTCTTTGAAAGTCCTTAAAATGGTTCTCCAGTGTCAAGTTTGTGGAAAAATAGATACTAGATATTAGAACGCCACCCTTTCAGTAGCGTGACATTTAGCATTTTTGAAATGAAATTAAATGAAATGCAAATGATGAGAAATTATTATTCTTCACAAGTCATTTGTTGTGCAATTATAATACCTATGTTAGTAGATACAAATGTTAAGCTCTTTGATAAAATGTACTAGAATAAAAACAATTTAATGATTTTTTTTATTTCATGGCGGCTAGAGTTAGAGTTTGAAAGTATCAAATGTCCATATTTTCGTGATAAGTTCCGAATTTCAGGTCTATGGTACATTTTTACTAAATTCCAGCATTTCACTAGGTTAAAACATTCGTTTTGCAAATAGTATATTTCAGTACCATGACAAAATCTATACATTTTTTAATGCCCTAATTTCGTAACTCGTTAATATAATATCTGACATAGATTGGGTCAGAAACACGCTTGAGAAGGGGTCAGACATATTAGTTATAAAATGTATTTGAGTCTGAGTCCGAGATAAAGAGCTACTGCAAGAGTCTATTGAATAATTCAAACGTTGAGCTCGTTTTTAAAATACGGCAAATATAAGATTTTGTTATGCTATTTTAGAAACTAGGGGAGCTGTTGCTAGTATATTTTCAAGAGCTGCAGAAATCTACGGTAATGGCATGCTTTATGTTTGTTATATGCAATTACTAATATGCTTTATCAGTGGCGTAACTACGATGGTGCGAGTAGTGCGGTTGCTCCAAGGCCCGAGCTTTTGGGGGCCCGGCGGCCTGGTTAAAGTCTACAGAAAAAACTCAATCATATTAGAATTATCGATAGAAATAAAAACTATCGATTTATAAAAGCGCACGTTTAATTAAGGAAATTACATAGGAAATTACTTGGCCTTCCCTAGCAGGTTCATTTCTGTCGCTGTTGAGCGCTTTACGTCGGTAAAGATCAATCGAACCAACCTTCTACGGGGATTAGGGAGCGAAGATGAAAAATAATTACTGGATTGATAGTTTATTTACTATTTAATTTGGGCAGGGCCGCATTACTCATAAGGCCCGTAATGCCCGGGCCTAGGGCCCGTCGAAAACTGCAACAAAAATCGTTTTTCGTCGGCACTGGCTGCAATGCTTTTAGGGGATAGGGCCAATAGGGACCCGTAATCTCAAGCGGGCGCAGGGCCCCAAAAGTTGTAGATGCGGTAATGGCTTTGGGTGCTAATCGTTTGTGTTCTGTGTTGGGTGCTAGACTAAAACAGGCTTATAATTGCAGTGATACTCATTTTATATTTTGTTTTGTGAGTACTCAGCGTTGTAGTTGTGATAAAATGAATTACAATGAAAAGCATGTAAAAATAGGCAAGTTATAGACGCAAGTAACAGCAGTCAGTCGTCTAATCATAATTCGGTGTAATTAGAATTATTATTATTCTTTAGAATGTAGTTTCATATATTTGTTTCTTTTTTTTTGTGAAGTTGGTTAAGAATAGTTTATATGGAATATATTATGGTTGATATATAACCTTATTTCATTTTTCTGTAATACCTATCCGATTTGCTAGCGCTATTCTGAATGTTTAAACAAGATTTCAATATTTTTTGCGTTTTATGAAATCTCCTAATTTTTTATTTATTTATATGTACAGGGTGTTCCAGCGAGGACTGAACAGGGACCTATTTTCGACCTTCCTTGTATTTTGGAAAAATTCAAAATAGCCAATCGATGTATTTTTTCTTGTAGAATCCAAAAATATCATCGAAAAAATATTTGAACCAGAAACAAAAGAGTTACGCTATGCATCAGGTGTTTTTTAAATGGAATGTATCGTTTTTTATACGATTTTTGGAAAGAGTGATTTTTTTTATGTCCGTTCTGATTAAAAGATTTGATTTTGCGATAGTTGTTTATATTACATTTTAATGTTTTACAAACTAAAATTTTAGCTTCACCTGTTTAAAATATACGATAGGTTGGTATAGGTGATCAAGGTAAAATGACGTTTGAATGCTTTGTCAATAAAAATTGACATTATTTTAATTATTGTCGAAGTCTTCACCTAAAAAATATATATTTGACTCTGATCAAAATGAAATACTCTTTGGACGAGAGACTACAGATTGTTATGCTATTTTACAAGTGCCAAGAAAATGCAAAAGAAGCAAGAAGAAGATTTATTGCAAATTTTCATAGAAATATATCCATCAATACAATTCTAAGGATAAAAAACCTATTTGAGGAAAATAAAACTTTACATGATAGAAAAAGAAATATACAAAGAAGAAGAAATCGAGACCAGGCCATTATAAATTATTTTCAAGTTAATCCAACCAAATCTATTTCGGATGCAGTTCGGGAAGTTCAGTACGGTGGCGGTGTAAGGCGCAGAAGAGTTACCCGAGGGACTGTTCACAGGACTCTGAAAATTCATAAATTTAGGCCTTTTCGTATCCTTCCACTTCAGCACCTAACACCGGCACAAAAAGAACTTCGCTTCCAATTTGTTTCTCAAATGGTAATTCGGCAAGAAAACGAAGACCCTGATTTATTCAAAAATATTGTGTGGACCGACGAAGCTACTTTCACAACATCGGGAGTATTCAACAGACATAATAGTCACCACTGGGCCGTTGAAAATCCAAAAAAGTTCCAGACTATTAAATTTCAAGGGAGAAATTCTATTCATGTTTGGTGTGGGATAAAAAACAATAAAATTTTGGGACCAATATTTTTTAACGGGACTTTAAATGGGCACAGATATGAGTTTTTAGAAAACGAAATTGAAAATTTTTTGGAAGACTTACCATTGGCAGAATATCAGAATTTAATTTGGCAACATGATGGGGCGCCTCCTCATGCCGTGCATGATGTGGTTCAATTTTTAAATCGGCGCCATAACGAATGGATAGGGCGAAATGGAACATATGCTTGGCCGCCCAATAGCCCCGACCTCTCAGTATTGTATACATTTCTTTGGGGCCATTTGAAGAACGTCGTATACAGACAACAAAACGAAAATATTCAAGAGATCATGGGAAAAATTGTCGATGAAATAAACCGCCTTAACCAGGAAAATCATATTGTAACAGCAAGTTTAGAAAGGCTACAAAGGGGTTATCGATGTTGTTTCGAGAAAAACGGCGGTCACATTGAAAACTTATGTTATTAGTAGTTTTATTTTATTATTTAATAATTATTTTTTATTGAATTTCTTTTTCTATCATGTAAAGTTTTATTTTCCTCAAATAGGTTTTTTATACTTAGAATTGTATTGATGGATATATTTCTATGAAAATTTGCAATAAATCTTCTTCTTGCTTCTCTTGCATTTTCTTGGCACTTGTAAAATAGCATAACAATCTGTAGTCTCTCGTCCAAAAAGTATTTCATTTCGATCAGAGTCAAATATATATTTTTTAGGTGAAGACTTCGACAATAATTAAAATAATGTTAATTTTTATTGACAAAGCATTCAAATGTCATTTTACCTTGATCACCTATACCAACTTATCGTATATTTTAAACAGGTGAAGCTAAAATTTTAGTTTGTAAAACATTAAAATGTAATATAAACAGCTATCGCAAAATCAAATCTTTTAATCAGAACGGACATAAAAAAATCACTCTTTCCAAAAATCGTATAAAAAACGATACATTCCATTTAAAAAACACCTGGTGCATAGCGTAACTCTTTTGTTTCTGGTTCAAATATTTTTTCGATGACATTTTTGGATTCTACAAGAAAAAATACATCGATTGGCTATTTTGAATTTTTCCCAAATACAAGGAAGGTCGAAAATAGGTCCCTGTTCAGTCCTCGCTGGAACACCCTGTACTTATTATAAAAAGGGGAGGAGGCCCGGTTTTACGATTTGGTACCAGAGCCCCACGTTGTCTTGTTATGTTACTGTTAATGCGCTAAAATGTCTGTATTCGTAGTCGTGGTCATCCTCGTTGTAGTGTCAAAACGCATTTTTTAACTTTCGGTCTATTAAACCTTTTTAATGAATTATGGAGCACTGTTTTTCTTTGTATAAAATTTCACATACCGCAAACCTATTCCGCGTATGCTCAAGATACATATATGAACAAAGTATTTAATCTAAAAAATATCAACAATAAACATACGGAGACATCCGAAAGAAATACGTGAGCGGACTAGAAACGGGCGCATTTGTTTTATGTCTTCTTAGATAATAAATTTTGCCTCCGTTCCGAATGTTGACCCTTTTAGGTCTTGGGTTTGGCCAAACGTTTTCGTAATTAGTGTAACGTTAATCGCTTTAATTGGTCAGTATTATCACACATCGAATATTTTATTCGTGCTCGTGAGGAAGAAATTGAATAATTAGTATAAGTGTGGTCGATTTACGTAATTTTAGAACGTAATGGGCTTAAAGGAGTGTTTAGATGTTACTTTCCTCAAAATAATATACACTAGTCAACACTTATAAAGCATGATTTTTAACATTAATTTCACATGCATATATTTTTGTTACTATTCAACCGACTCAACAAACTTTTTTTCTGATAGGTCAATCCTTCTACTTATTGAAGCTCTAGGCAGAGTTGAAAATTTTGTTGTATTTGCCGGGATAACTAAAAATTACCAGATCATGTAAATAAACCAAAATTTAAAATAACTGCCAAAAAGAGACGGGGAATGCAGATTTGATTTTTTCATATGCTACTGCTCATATGTTTACTGTACCATATAAAAAAGTTTGAAACTTTAATTTTTAATACAGGGTGAATAAAAAGATATACACTTTAACCCATAACTTAGAAAAATGTCTAATTAAAAATGCACTTAGCCATTGAACATTTTTGAATATCTAAAAATATACTCCTAATTTTAATTTCGTTGAACAGTGTTGCCATATTCAATTATTTACAAGATTATTTATTTTTATTTTTAATTTTTATACTTTGATATACACATCAAGTAAAAAAGAAGTAAAGTTAATTTTAGAGTTGCTGTTGACACTTGAAGTCTTAATACAGGGTAAATGAAATTCTAGAAGGTCCAAATGGTTTATTTTACATTTGAGGACACAGTTATAGATTTTTTGTTTTAGTTAGAGATGTTGCACATTAAAAAAACACCAATAAACAAAGGAGTTTTTATTACCAAAGAAACAAAAGAAACTATACCAAAGCGACAACAAGCAGTGACGTAGACAGGGGGGCCGCACCCCCCTTATTATCCTGTGCCCCCCACTGGCCCCCCATTAGCCTGTCAAAATAAATTTTACGGTACGCTCATACAAGCGCAATATTTTTAACGAAATAAAGTTCTCACACCACAGCAACACAAAATATCTCTACTAATAAGAATCCCAAATATATGCTGACTCTTACTTAATTAAAACAAAGAAAATATTAACAGTAATAATCGCTGTAATAATCCCGGTCTCTAGTGCTTCATGTGAGCGAACTTTCTCATTTTTGAGAAATAGAATTGGAAATGACAGATTATCAAACTTGGCTATTTTATCAATTGAGAAGTCATTGGTAAAAAACATAGATCTTCAAAGAGTAATAGATATTTTTTTTTGCGGAAAATAAGAGCATAAATTTAATTTTATGAATTGTTTTTTTTGTATTTTTTAGTTAACGGTTTATATTATTCATGTTTATTTTTTATTAGTGTTACTTACAGTTAAATAAAAGTGTAAAAACATGTTTCTTCAGATGTTTTTAATTAAGTTACTTTTGTATAAAATTTGCTATTTAATTCAAAAACCTAAAATAAATGTAGAAAATTCGTTTTAATTTTTTTACTGTCCCATATTATTTGTTACAGGATCCATCATTAATGTAAAAAAAGTCTTTGGTAGGAAAGTATGCTACTTTGACACACTAATAATAGACCCTGTATATAGACCCCTCTAGAACTATTTGTGCCCCCAAAATGAATTTTCTGTCTACGTCCCTGACAACAAGGCGACAAAAAGGATTAAAAAAGAAATGCGAAACAATAAAACGACAACGTAACACAAAAACTTATTAGTCTGTTGGCTCTCTACCAGCTCTAATGCATTGCTCAATTCGTCTTGGCATACTTTCGATTAGGATGTTTATATGGTAGTGTGGAATTGCGTTCCCTTCCTCCACAGCGGCTTCAATAAGGTTGGGAAAACCTGCAAAAAAATTCATTTCTTTTCCTTACAAGCATTTTCGACGGGATTTAAGTCCGGCGACCGCGGAGCCTAGTCCAAACTTGATATTCCTTCTACTTCTTTATATTCGATCACTGCTCCTGTCCTATGTACGGTAGCATTATCATCCATTAATAAAAAGTTTGAACCTACAGCACCCCGCCACATGCCAACAACCGGGTCCAGGATATGTTCTATGTAAATTTGACCAGTCATCGTTCTGGTATAGATTTCAAGGGCGTTTTATTATTCCACATTATCCCACCCCACCCCAGAACGTGGTTGTACCGCCTTGGTATGGTAGCACTTCTCTCTACTTGGCAGCCTTGGCTTCTCGTCCTAGAACTCGCCAAACGTGAACCCGTTGGTCATCGGACATTAAACAAATTCTGGTTTCATCGGAAAACGTTACATTTTTCCATTGATTGATGTTCTAATGGCGATGTTCGATACATCAATTTAACCTAGTCTGTTTCTGCAATTGTGTAAGTTTGAGAATTTGCTGGGGCCTTCTGTTTCTCACGCCTATTTCATGTGGCCGTCTTCGTTTGTTCATATTTCGATGTGATGTGCTGCCCGAATGTTAACTTTTTGTAGTTAAGTTGACGATGTTAAAAAAATTCACCTTACAGGTCGATTAGGTTGTTTATTTTTATACGAGTAGTTTATTGACTTTTAGAAGGGCAAACACTGATTTCGTTCGAAATTCGTGTGGGCAAATTTGGATATCATCATTTCATCCACCCTGTATTAAAACTGCAAATGTTTAAACATTGCGATGGTACCTATACTAAGTAATAAAAAATAATAATACAAATACATTATGTATTAAATTTGGCAACACTGTTTAGGGAAGTTAAAATTAGGAGTATATCTCTAGGTATTCAAAAATGTTCAATGCCTAAGTGTATTTCTAATTAACCATATTTCCCAGTTATGGTTTAAAGCGTATATCTTTTTATTCACCGTGTATTCAAAATTAATGTTTCAAAATTGGTGATGTGGTACAGTGAAACTTTACGTATCTCTAGCATATGAAAAAATTTAATCTGCATGTCTTTTTGGCTGTCATATTAAATTTTGGTTTATTTACAAGCTCTTCGCAACTTTTAGTTTTTCCGGTATAATACAACATTTTCAACTCAGTCTAGGGCTTCAGAAAGTACGGACCTACCAGGAAAAAAAAGCTTTGTTAAAATCGGTTGAATAATAACATTAATATATGGATTTGAAATTATCGTTAAAAATCAGTGAAGCATTTAAGTGTTGACTAGTGTATTATAACCGTGAAAAAAAACACCTTTCGAGGTTTTTGCAGGGCTTTCTGCCTAGATCCCGAATATAAGAAATGGCGGAACAAATTCAGTTCAAAAAACAAATTTTGCAAAAATCACGTGTGAAAAAGGGATAAGCTGATAAAATTCTAGTTGGAATCCTATATGTCAAAACAAAATGGCGGTCTAATAGAATGTTTAAACAATCAGTAAATCGGTTTTATGGAGGGTAAAAAAGGACATAATTTATTTTTTATAGACTATTTAAACAAAGTTATGAAAAATAAATAATAATAATGATAAATACATTAAGAAATGTGGAAAAAGTTGAAATATATTACAGTTTATAGGATTTGTATGTATACAGGGTGATCCAGATAACTCTCTAAGTGAATATATCTCGGTTATTTTTGAAATTAGAAAACAATGTTTCATACAAAAGTGGTTTTATTCAATCTGCTTTTTTATGTGCTTATATTTTAATGAATACAGGGTGACTGAAAAAAAGCAAGACAAGTACAAACTTTATTTTTAACTTCCTTCGTAAAAGAGAATCCGCTCCACTAAAACCGAAGCACTGGTTTAGATATGTAGATGATACTTTTGTTTGTTTGGCCTCATGGACAGGATAATCTAGTCATATTTCTGGACCACCTTAATCAGCAACATCATAATATCAAGTTCACGATAGAAATTGAATCTAATGGAATAATTCCCTTTCTAGATGTATGTGTTCAAAGGAAGGAAAATGGCACATTAGGACATTCTGTGTATAGAAAACCGACGCATACAAATAAATACTTAAATGCAAATTCTCATCACCATCCAGCACAAAAGAAATCGGTTATTAACTCACTGGTATTCAGAGCTATTTCGATTTCTGATCAAGATTCTTTAACATCGGAAACATCGAAACTGACCGAAGCTCTCAGAGGGAATGGCTATTGCACTGAAGATATTACGCGTTTAATTAAAATATATAGTAAACCAACTCCGACAAAGGAAAATGATAAAGAGCCACCATTAGGTAGTGTTGTTCTTCCCTACATACACGGCACTACAGACAGAATAGGACTATAACTTCGGCGGTCCAACATAGGTACAATCTTCAATAAACATAAGAAGATTGGACAATTTTTGCGATCCCCGAAAGATCTTGTACCTTTCCAAACAGAAGAAGTATATAAAATTCCTTGCTCCTGTGGAGAAGTGTATGTGGGAGAAACAGGACGCTCAATATCAACTAGACTTAAGGAACATGAACGATGTATTAAAAAGAAACAAATTGTTGAATCTGCTGTAGCTGAACACCAGCATAACACTGGCCATTTCATAAACGTAAAGGAAACCAAGGTGCTAGCATCGGTTCCAGGCTTTTATGAACGAAAAGTTAGAGAATCTATTGAAATATTTAAACATACAAAAAATTTCAATAGAGACACGGGTTACGGTCTACATTACACGTGGAAACCGATCTTAACACAGGGTCATGGTTCGGCGAGCACATGTCGGTTATAAAAGCCCGCCTGAATCTCTTCGGGCTCATTCAGTGTTCAGATCTCGTGGAGTAAAGATCGCTGAAGAAGCTTAGTGCAATCGAAGGCGAAACGTCGGATAGTAATTCCAATATGACACGGTCTAATCCCAAGAACCATGATTTCTTAATAATGTTTTATTATTTATTAATCCTGGAATTTGTTTTATTAGATTTACGAATAACCGCAAAAGTTTAAAATACTTTTTATGCTGCCCTCGTTTCATTCATCATTCATTATGTAAAAACTTAAGAAAATTAAAAGTTGTTCCATACAAGTTTTTTTAGATATTTAATTCATTGGCGTACACAATTTTTACTTCTCTGGTAAAAGGAAAGTATTCTAATCCTGAAAAAATCACTCTTTCGAGATTTTTTCAGTTTTAGGGTTACTAGATGCCGAAAAACATTTTTTCTGAATTCCGTTTGTCTGTCGCTCTGTCGGTCTGTCTGTTCACGGCATAGCTACCTAAACTAATAACTATATAAAGTACTTACCCGGTTGACTTTAAATTTTGGTCAAAAATTAAGGGTAATATGGGTATGACCTGGTAATATTTTGATAAAAAATCCAATATGGCAAGACAACTTAGTGAAATGGTAAAAAAATTATTACTAGAAAACTACTTATCCAATTTATCTCAATTTTTGCACAAAAATCAATCATTGTGTAGAAATCAACTGGTAAAATTTTGGTTCGGATTCAAAATGGCGGCTTATATGATATTTAAAAATTCAGCCTGAAAAGCTACTCAACGGGCTGATGATTTTAAATTGTGAGCCACAACTAATAGAGATGAACTAGTAAAGCTGTGGTACTAATTCAACATGACGGAACAAAATGGCGTCCAAATAAAATATTCGTAAACGTGAAAAAAATCGAGCTCTTAGGTTTTACATATTTTCAGGCTTCAGCGTCCCTAAATGACAAAAAATACAATTTATTAATTCCGTCAGTCCGGTTTGACGGTCTGTATGTCTGTCAGTTCGCGGCATAACTTAAAAACTACTCATCAGATTGACATTATTTAGTCAAGAATTAAGGGTCATATGGGGAAGACCTGGTAATATTTTGGTAAAAATCCGATATGTGCCGGACAAGACGGCAGCTTAGTAAAACATAAAAAAAAATTATTACTAAAAAAACTAATTATCCAATTTCTCCATTGAACTGGTAACATTTTGGTATGAATATAAGATAGCAAAATGGCGGCCTAATACAATACTTAAAAAATCAGCCTGACAAAAAACTGATTATTAGATTAATTTCAATTTTGGGCACGCATTAAGTGTGATGTACAGATAAGCTGGTAAAGTTGTGGTACGAATTCAAGATGGCAGAACAAAATGGCCTGAATAATTTGTACTTCTCTCTCGTAAAAGGAAGTATTGTAATCGTGAAAAGGGTCCCTAGATGCCCAAAAACATGTTCTCTCAATTCGGGCTGTTTGTCTGTCGGTCTGTCTGTTCGCGGCATAGCAAAGAACTACTTCAAATTTTGTCGAAAAATTAAAGGTTATATGGGGATGACCTAATAACATTTTGGTAAAGGTCCAACAAGGTTTAATAAAATGGCGGCCTAGTGAAATATGTTAAAGAAACTATTACTAGATTTGGCACAAAAATCAAGTGTTATGAAGGAATCCATTGGTAAAATTTTACTACGAATGCAAGATGGCGGAACAAAATTCCGGCCTTATAAAATATTTAAATTAGATTGTATTAAATATTACATTAAAAATTGAGACTGAAAAATCTACTTGATGGACTGATTTCAAAGTATGTGCCAGAACTAATTGTGGTACAGAGCTCAACTAGTGAAACTGTGGTACTAATTTAAGATGAACTATGATAAAATGAAAAAATGAACTATGATTTATGGATAAAGTGGTATGAATTCAACACGACGTAACAAAATGGCGGTGTGTGTCAGTGTAAAGACTACTTATCAAATTTTTTTAAATTATATCCAAAAATCCAAGTGTGGTATACTTCATTATTCCTAATAAAATGAAAGATTCATAACGAGGAAAATTTCGGGTAAAGGAAATTTACCGATTTTTTTATAGAAGCAACGATTTTTAAGATTTTATATAAACTTACATTTTTGTTCATGGGATATCCCGTATATCTTTATTATATATTTAGTTTAAAGTATTTTTTTATCACAGTGCAATACGTCGTTTCATATTTCTAAAGTATTCTATTCAGTTTTTTTAAAAACTAACCGTTTTTTAAATAAAAAATATTGTAATATTTAAGGGGAGGTTTCATCCCCTTGAAATTTGAGTTTTGAAAAATCCCTTTTTGTTGAACCTTTACATCCTACTATCAACCTGTGTGCCAAAATGCAGCTTTTTATGTCATGCGGTTTGAGCAAAATCTTGATTAATCAGTGACTCGATTTTTTGAAAAACCCTGTATAAATTTACAATACAAAAAATAGTGTTGAAAAGTCTTGGTCACCAGACGATAAATTCAAAAAAAAATATCATATAAATCGGTGCTGTACAACTCTCTCACGAATTTGCTAAAAAATTTGGCTTAGTGCTTTAAATATATAGATTAGGCAAAAGCTTAATTACTAAAATGCGTACAAAGTGACTCAGTGCTCGCCACACTGCACACCATTGAAGAGAATGATATCCTTCAAGATAACCGACAGTAAATAAACCTATTACGTTCCTGCACGTCTGACTCGTATATTCGGAGTCGTTTTACAAAATATAGTATTTTTTACTATGTCCTCTTTAATTTGGAAAATGGACTAGCAATTGATCCACACCAGTTTATACGTGACAACTACCTCATCTAAAAGCTTTTCACCCGCCGCTCGTTGGCATTTTTTCCAGTCTTCCGAGTCTCCTACACAATACGGCTTCAAACAAATAAAATCCGTTTGTTTTTTATTGGATTAGTTTCTTCGGGTGCATCGGCATTTTGAGAAAATAGATACGACTATAAATCTCCCGAATGCGTTACGATCGTGGCCAAGGGGGAAACAAAATAAACTTTAATCTCTTAGTACCGATTGTACCACCAAAGTGTAAACATCTGTCAACTTGAAAGCCAATATTAATTTATTGTTCAACGAAGGTGCCTTTCAAATTTTGCTTTTTTTGAAGACTCATATACTTGTGATGCAATGCATGCAAATCACTAAAAAATCGTGAAATAAAACAAAAAAATCTTGGGTTAACCAACAGGTAAAAGCATCTAGTGAAAATCTGAAAAAGCGTATTTTACATGCCAAAAAAGTTTCCCCATTTAAAGGAGTTATGTAACAAACAGAAAAAGGAACATAAACAACTCGTTCGAAATGTTAAAAGTCAATATTATTCACATCAAATTTCACCGCGAACAGAAATGATCAAAATAAACAAACTGGAGAATTATCTCAGATATAAATTGAACCAATTAAAAAATCGAGAACATTAAAATTAAAATTGCGAATTCTATTGTTGACGATCCTAAAACTATAGCAGATTATTTTAATGTTTATTTTAAAAACGCTATCCTCAACGTACTATCAAATATTCCCAATACATACTTAAATAATCTAAAAGCCGTTGAATTTTTAGAACAGTCTACCATTTCCCTATTTCTTTTTTCTGACAATGAGATATCGGCTATGGTTCGAACAAGATTTTCTATTCAAAAAAATTTCTAAACATATCTATATTAAAAGTCCTAACACATTTAGTAAATAACATCGGATACTTTTCCAGATATATTGAAGAGAAGTACGGTTATTCCTATTTATAAAAAGAATGACAAACATTTAATTGAAAATTATAGACCTGTAGCTTTTTCTTCATGTTTTTCTAAATTATTTGAACACTGCGTTTTATTACGTTTGACTAAATTTATCTGTCATACAAATATGTTGAATGCTCACCAACACAGTTTTAAGACTAATCATTCAACCAATATAGCTGTTAACGAAGTTTACTTTCAATTATTGACTATGATTGAGGGAGGCGAGTGTCCGGTTGGGGTATTTTGCGGCCTAAGTCGGACATTCGACTGTGTCCGTCATGACCTATTACTGAACAAATTGTAAAACTACGGTGTTAGAGGAGTAGCATACGAGTGGTTTTTCTCTTTTCCGTCCAACAGGTCATAATATGTTGAACTAGTTTACAATGATGGAGTAGCTTTAAAAAAAATCCGAGCATATAAGTATTAATATAGGAGTACTGCAATGGTTGATTTTGGCACCTATGCTATTGCTGCTTTATATTAACGCCTAAAAAATTGTTTTGTTACTATTTTTGCGGATGACACTTCTTTGTTAGTTATGAGATAAGGACAACTAAAGATTAGATAGAAAAATTAACAAATTATTGACTAATTGACTTTATCTAAACATAAGCAAAACTTGTTACTTAAGGTTTCACGCCAGACAAAATAATGCATATCTTGGTCTGAATGTTTCCCTTGGTGGGTCAGATCTGATCTATTGCAGTGAAACAGACTTTTCGGGTCTTACGATCGACGAAACTTTATCTTGGAATATCCATTGTACAGAGCTATTTTCAAAATTAGGCAGTGTAGCTTATCAGGTAAGAAATTTGGGGCAGGTGCTAAAGTTTGCTCATCTGAGGTTGTTTTATTTTGCTCAAATAAAATCTCGCGTGTCCTATGGTATTATATTCTGGGGGTCTCTAACGAAAAACATCTTTATAGCCCAAAAAAGAATTATTCGTTTAATGTTGAATATGCCTAATGGACACTCCTGTAGAGATCTCTTTCGCAGAAGCGGAATTTTAACAGTTCCTGGTCTATACATTTTTAAACTCTTTATATATACCTTTGAGAAAAGAGGGTATTTGATTTGTACTAACGAAATGCAATTAATACATGTTTGATATATATATATATATATATATATATATATATATATATATATATATATATATATATATATATATATATATATATATATATATATATATATATATATATATATATATATATATATATATATATATATATATATATATATATATATATATATATATATATATATATATATATATATATATTCAACAAAGGTGCCTTGCAAATGTTGCTTTTTTGAAGACTCAAATACTTCTGATGCAATGCATGCAAAGCACTAAAAAGTCGTCAAATAAAACTAAAAGATTCTGGGTTAACCAACAGGTAAAAGCATCTAGTGAACATTTGAAATGCGTATTTTACATGACGATCCTAAAACTATAGCAGATCATTTTAATATTTATTTTAAAAACGCGCTCTTCACCGTAATGTCAAATATTCCCAATACAAACTCAAAGAATCTAAGAGACGTTGAATTTT
Organism: Kuschelorhynchus macadamiae; assembly: GCA_030620095.1. Classification (NCBI taxonomy): domain Eukaryota; kingdom Metazoa; phylum Arthropoda; class Insecta; order Coleoptera; family Curculionidae; genus Kuschelorhynchus; species Kuschelorhynchus macadamiae. The sequence continues at coordinate 650,530 of JAUTXW010004576.1, forward strand.
TTGAACAGTCTACTATGTTTCTATTTCTTTTTTCTGACAATGAGATAGTGTTGTTCGAACAAAATTCAGGACCAGACTAGATACCTTATTTTCTATTCAAACATATTTCTAAATATATGTTAAAAGTCCTAACATATTTAGTAAATTGTTCTTTAATATCTGGTACTTAAGTAGAAGTAAGATTATCCCTACTTATAAAAAGAATGACAAACATTTAATTGAAAATTATAGACCTGTAGCACTTTCGACATATTTTTCTAAATTATTCGAACACTGCGTCTTATTACGTTTGACTAAATTTATCTGTCATAAAAATATATTGAATGCTCACCAACACATTTTTAGAATCAATCACTCAACCAATACAGCTGTTAACGAATTTTACTTTCAATTATTGACTATGATGGAGGCAGGCGAGTGTCCGGTTGGGGTATTTTGCGACCTAAGTCGGGCATTCAACTGTGTCCGTTATGACCTATTACTGAACAAATTGTATAACTATGGTGTTAGAAGAGTAGCATACGAGTGGATTTCCTCTTTTCTGTCCAACAGGTTATAATATGTTGAAGTAGTCTACAATGTTGGAGTGGCTTTAAAAAAAAATAATAAGTATTAATATAGGAGTACTGCAATGGTTGATTTTAGCACCTATGCTATTGCTGCTTTATATTAATACCTAAAAAATTGTTTTGTTATTATTTTTGAGGATGACACTTCTTTATTAGTTTTGAGATAAGGACAACTTAAGATTAGAAAGAAAAATTAACAAATTATTAGAAGAATTTGCTGATTGGTTTAGTGCTAATTGACTTTATTTAAACATACGTAAAACTTGTTACTTAAGGTTTCACGCCAGACAAAATAAAGCATATCTTGGTCTGAATGTTTCCCTTGGTGGGTCAGATCTGATCTATTGCAGTGAAACAAATTTTTCGGGTCTCACGAACGATGAAACTTTATCTTGGAATACCCATTGTACAGAGCTATTTTCAAAATTAGGCAGTGCAGCTTATCAGGTAAGAAATTTGGGGCAGGTGTTAAATTTTGCTCATCTGAGGTTGTTTTATTTTGCTCAAATAGAATTTCGCGTATCCTATGGTATTATATTCTAGGGGTCTCTAGCGAAAAACATCTTTATAGCCCAAAAAAGAATGATTCGTTTAATATTGAATGTGCCTAATGTTCACTCCTGTATATATCTTTGAGAAAAGAGGGGATTTGATTTGTATATATATATATATATATATATATATATATATATATATATATATATATATATATATATATACTGTCTTTTTAAATATTTATATTGGGCATAGTTTTGTTCCACAATATCGGATTCCTACCAGTATTTTACTACTTGTTAATGCATATACAATGTCAGTAAATATCAAATACAAATATAATTCAACAAATTTAAAAAATATGGACTTTCAGATTATGTTTATGCCTGGTGTTGTGATTATGTACATCTTCATGGTTTCTGAAATAGTTCTCGTGTTGCCTCACATAAAGCAAATTCTCAAGGACATACTGGGATCCCTATAACCAAGACCAGCCAGCACCCTCATTCTCTACGCTCTAAACTCATTAAGTAGTTTTTACATTGATACATACCGCCATTTTATTACGTCATGCCGCGAACCGACAGACAGACAGACCGACAGACAGATAAACCTTTTTTATTGGCATCTAGAAACGCACAAACGTGAAGATATGTAAAACCTGATATGATGATTTTTTCATGATTACAAACATTTTTATTTGGCCGCTATTTTGTTCGGCAATCTTGAATTAATACTACAATTTTACTAGTTGACTTGAAATTGACATAATACTTTGATGTTTGTACAAAATTTGAGATAAATGGGATAAGTAGTTTTTTAATAATAATTTTTTTAACATTTCACTAGCCCACCATTTTGTTTCGCCATACTGGATTTTTACCAAAATATTAACAGGTCGTCCTCATATGAGCCTTAATGTTTGATCGAAATTTGAAGTCAATCTGGTAAGTAGTCTTTAAGCTATGCCGCGAAATGACAAATAGACAGACAGACCGACCGACAGACGAAGCGATAGAATCGATAAAAAATATTTTTGCCACCTAGGCACGCTAAAACGTGAACATATATATAACCTGAGAAAGTGATTTTTTCACAATTACAAACATTTTATTGGGCCTCCATTTTGTTCGGCCATCTTCAATTAGTACCACAATATCAAACCATTAAGCAGTTTTTTCAGGCTGAATTTTTAAATATTTTAATAAGCCGCCATTTTGTTCCGCTGTCTTGGATTCATTCGTACCAAAATGTTATCAGTTGATTCCAACATAATATTTGATAAAAAACAAAAGTATTAACATCCGTAAATACATAAATAAGAAAGAAATTAACGGCCATTCGGTCAAAATATTCTGCCTCCTGTAGTGAGCTTATTCAAATATAGGGTCCAAAAATAATGGACCATTATACTGACAAGCATTTAAGTGCTTTCTATCATATCTACCGGCATAATTGACGACGTTTTGCTCTATATGGGGCTCATCAGGCTAATCAATGCAGCCATGTGGTAGAGATGATGGAAAACACTCAACGGTATGTTGAATATAAACGATGAAAATATTAGGTAGTGAGATATTATAACCCATAAAGTAAAGAGGTGCCACCTATGAGAACAAATGCGAGGTTTGTAATTGATACCTCCAGTAATGTTTAAAAACATTAAACCAAGCGCGACATACTCAGGCATTCATTGTTTTTTGGGAAGCCGTGCGATACCAATTATTTTGTTGGCAAAAAGACGGCCCCCAAAGGAATATGAAATCCATGATGCCGGCTTTTTAGACCAAAGTGTTATTAAAAAACAAAAGTATTAATGTCCATAGATACATAAATAAGAAAGAAATTAACGGCCATTCGGACAAAATATTCTGCCTGTAGTAAGCTTATTCAAGTATAGGGTCCAAAAATAATGGAGCATTATACTGACAAGCCTTTAAGTTGTACTGGGAAAATATAATATGTTATATTTTAAAGTCATTGACTTCTAATTATTATTATTCCAATAAATGCAAGTATCAACTCAGCAATTACTGACAAACGCCCAGCACAGGTTTTCTGAGAATTATAGACTTAGGTTTAGTTAATTAACTTGTAATATTGATGACTTCGCATTTTAATTATGTACGAATTAGAATATTACGATGCAATGTTAATAAATTGGATTAATAGAAACCATCAACGATTGCGTTTGATTTTCGGTGCGCTAAGCAGAACATTACATGGCGACCCTGCCAGCTAAGAAAAAAAAAATGTTTTTTGGAATAAGTGTTAGATAATGTGTTGGTGAAAAAAAAAAGTGAGAGTGTAAAAAGATGGGAAGAAATCAGTCAAAGGAGGTAAAGGAAGAAATAATAATTGCTCAATCTGGAAATAGTGGTGGATCAACAACAACAGCAACACAAGGACAAGATAAATACGTATCCCTTCTTGAAGTCGCTGGACTAATAATTGCTGCTTTTGTAGTAACAGCAATTGGTTACTATTGTTATAGAAGATTCAGAAAAAATTTGCAAAAAAATATTAGAGCAGAAATAAGAAGAAGCCAAGAGTTAGTGTAAGAGAGAAGACTATTCACCCTGACGATTTTGGTTCGATTTATCGGACCCATCGGGAACGTCAACTAGCACCCAAGCCGGGGCTGGCATCGTGGGAACGGGCTAGTAGTGGGCGCAATGCCGCTAGTTCGCAACGTTGGACCCGTCAGCTTCTACGAAAAGGTCACTAGTTCGCAACTTTAACCATCAGCTCCTAGCGGAAGGACTTCACTCAACACACATATTTGGAGGAAAGATGGATATAAGGTCAGATAAAATAAAAATTTATTTTTTTTTAATTTAATTATTAAATGGCTAGTGTATTTGTAAGCGATTTAAATGAATTATGTCAAAATGCTAAAAAATTTTTTGCTAATGTTGGTAAAGAACCCGCAGATAGAAGAGAAAGTTTGGCCAGGGTTAATAAATTATTGACTGACAATGGGTTGTTAGAAATTAAGTTTCAGTCTTTAAAAATAGAATTTAGTAAGGTACAAAGTGAAATAGCTAATACTGATAAAGTTAAAAGTATTTTTAGTGAAATAGAAAAATATATTAGTGATTCTAAGCAATTACTCTTAAATAGGTTAGGTAGTATAAATAGGGAAATAAATATGACGGATAAGTTCGATATAAGAACGGCAGCATCTCTGCTTCCATGTTTAGATGGTTCTGAAAATATTACTAATCAACTAATTGATTCTATTCAACTTTATAGCGATATGTTAGATAATGCTGGTAAATTGCTTTTTATTAATTATGTTTTGAAAACCAGGCTAACTCCAAGTGCAAAACTTCGTTTAAAGCTTAGCTATAATTCTATTGACACTTTAATTTCCGACATAAAGCAACATCTAATCCCAAAAAAATCTGCTGCCGCTTTGGCAACCGAATTACATAATAGTAAGCAACATAATAAATCTATAAACCAATATGGAAAATCGATTGAGGAGTTGTTTATTAATTTAACGTTGGCACAGGCAGATAATGACAACAATAAAATTGAAGTGTTAAAAGAAGTAAACGAAAAATTAGCTATAAACGCTTTTTCAAACGGCTTGAGAAACAACGACCTTCGCACGATAATTAAGGCTAGGGAATATTCTTCTTTAAAAGACGCCATAGTAGGTGCCGCTTCCGAGGAAGTACTAAAACCTTCAGATTCCTCACAATCTATTTTTCACATGCATCAAAGAAATTTTGGAAGAAATTCTCACAGGAACTCTAGTTACAGGGGAAATCGACCTTTCAGGGGAAATTTTAGGGGGCAATCAAGTAATAATAGACCCAGGAATATAAACAATAATAATTATTATGCTACGCGAAATTTTAATCGTAAGTACAATGGAAGCCTTCGAGGTCGAGGCACTAATCAAGGCCGTACTAATTACCGCGGTCATCAAAATCAGAACACTTATAATAGAAATTATGTAAATGTGTTAGATACGGAAATTACAGGCTCACAAATCCAACAGCAAAATGGGGAATCATCTAATCAGCGATTTTTTCGTACCTAAAAGTAGAAAATATGTTAACTTAAATTTAAATGGTATGAATTTTGTGCGCGTGACATATGGTATGAAAGAGTTATTTTTTTTATTAGATACCGGTGCTAGTATTAGTGTTATTTTTTATGAAACTTTAGATAAAAACGAAAAAATAGATATAGACAAAATAATCGAAATAAGAGGTGTAGGAGGTTCTATACTTTCTGGAGGATCAGTAAATTTAAATATTGCATTAAATAATTACAATATTCAGCATGATTTCTCAGTTCTAAATAAATTTGTTCCAAATATACAGGGAGTATTAGGCTCAGATATTTTTGCTAAGTATAAAGCTAGTATTAATTATGAAACCTTTTTGTTTTCCTTGTGCTGTGATAACTATCAAATATCCCTACCAATGTTATCAAATACTGACTTTAACTTACAAATACCCCCAAGAAGCGAGGCGATTAAATATTGTAAAGCAGATAATGAAGTTGAATATGTTATTATATCGGAAGAAGTGGGAGAAGGAGTATTTGTTGCAGGAACTATAGTGAAAAGTAAAAATGGAGAAATACCGGTTAGATTTTTAAACGTAAATGATCGCGAAATTAACATTAAAAATTACAAACCTACATTATAGCCTATATCAAACTTTCAAATTTATAATTTTCACAATAATGATAATCTTTCTGTAAACCGTGTTGATAAAGTATTAGACTCAATAAATTTTTCTTTATTAAATCAGGAGGAAAAAACCTCTATTGAGAAAATTTGTGCTAAATACGCCAATGTTTTTCATCTAGAAGGTGACGCTCTTAGTGTTACTAATCTCTATAAACAAAAAATACACTTAAAAGAAAATTCATCACCAGTTTACGTGAAACCCTATAGACTACCCCAAGCACAAAAATCAGAAATTAATAAACAAGTAAAGAAAATGCTTGATGAGGGTATTATTGAAGAAACTAGATGCGAATGGTCTTCACCTCTTTTAATAGTACCAAAAAAGAGTAGTAATATGGTGAAAAAATGGAGGGTTGTAATCGATTACCGGTTACGTAATAAACAAGTAAAAGATGAAAAAATGCCATTACCTTGCATTGCCGAAATTTTGGACTCATTATCTGGAGCAATTTATTTTTCACATTTAGATCTTTCCCAAGGGTATCATCAACTAGAATTACATCCAGATAGTAGGCCATACACTGATTTCACTACTAACGAAGCCCAATTTCAAATGAAAAGGCTGCCAATGGGATTAAAAATTAGCTCAGGTGCATTTTCTAGATTAATGACTGTCGCTTTTTCTGGACTAAATTACGATTCGTGTTTTATTTATTTAGACGATCTTATTATTTTTGGCAATTCATTACAAAATCATAACATAAATCTCATTAAGGTTCTGCAGAGACTTAGAGAAGTAAATTTGAAGCTCAATCCCAGTAAATGCGATTTTCTTAAGAAACAAATTTTATATTTAGGGCATTGCATTTCTTCGAAGGGAATATCTCCAGACCCCGAAAAGTCCAAAGTCATAGCTGAGTATCCAATTCCAAAAAATTCCGACGAGGCAAAACGCTTCGTTGCATTTGCAAATTACTATAGAAAGTTCATTAAACATTTTGCACATATAGCACGTCCCCTCAACGAACTTTCCAAAAAAGGAAGATTATTTAATTGGACTGAGGAATGCCAAATATCTTTCGATAATTTAAAACAATTACTTATGAACCCCCCTATACTGGAATACCCAGATTTCTCAGAAAACAATACTTTTATTTTAAAAACCGATGCTAGTGGATATGCCATAGGATCTGTTCTATGTAATAATAATGATAAGCCTATAGCTTATGCTTCATGCACTCTAAACTCAGCTGAACAAAACTATTGCACAGTTGAAAAAGAGTTATTGGCCGTAGTTTGGAGTGTCAAGCATTTTAGGCCATATTTATATGGTAAGAAATTTGATATTTTTACAGACCATAGACCACTAGTATATTTATTTAAAATGGTAAATCCCTCGAGTAGGTTAACTAAATTTAGACTTACGCTAGAGGAGTACGATTTTACTATAAATTACATTAAAGGGTCAAGTAACGTAAGCGCGGATGCCTTATCGCGTATAAAAATAGACATGAACGAATTAAGAGGAATAAATGAAAGTATGAATGTGATTACTCGAGCACAAGCGAAAAAACAAAAATTGCCTCAACAGGAAGAATTAATAATTCACCCTGGAATCGTAGAGTTATTAAAACGTCCCGTTTGTAGTGTAGAATTAATACCGATAAAGAGAGCATTGTTCAATAATTATAAAAATAAAATATTTAATAAATACTGCAGTAATGAAATTTTATATGATGAAGAATCTCAAGTTATTTATTTTTGCCAAGATTGCCGATCGACGCAAGACCTAGGTACATCGTTGAGGAATCTTGCTATTACATGTAAAAAATATAATATTACAAAACTATGCATAGTAAAAAATAATCAGACTAGTCAATTTATAAAAGAGATATCGCAATACAAAAATGAAATATTGAACATTGGTCTTAAATTATGTATTATTAAAAGTGTTAAAAGGGTAGAAGACAAGGAAACCAGACAATTAATTCTTAACGATTTCCATAACCTTCATACAGGAGGACACGCTGGTATTAACCGCATGTTTGATAATATTAAAAAATATTATTTCTGGAATGGGTTTGAAAAAGGATGTGGAGCTTTTTGTCAAAAGATGCAATGATTGTCAAAGATATAAGTATAGTAATCCGAATAAGCAACCTTTGGTAATAACCTCTACATCATCTTCAGCTTTTCAAAAAATTTATCTTGATTTAGTTGGGCCAATAAAACCTGATATGAATGATAATTCTTACATTCTTACCATTCAGTGCGAACTAACAAAATTTATTGAATGTTACGCTTTACCAAACAAAGAGACACTCACAGTATCCAAAAGTTTTGTTGAAAATTTTGTACTTAGGTAAGGTATTCCCCAAGAAATTTGTACAGACCAAGGAAAGGAATTTCTTTCAAATATTTTTCAAGAATCTTGTAAATTACTAGGAATAAAAACTTTAAATTCAACAGCTTACCACCACGAAACACTCGGTGCTTTAGAAAATAACCACAAGCACTTAGGGGCATATTTAAGGAATCATATTTCAAATTATGCAGAAAATTGGAGTACGTGGGTGCCATACTGGTGCTTCGCGTATAACAATTCTGTGCATACCGAAACTAAATATTGTCCCTACGAACTTGTGTTTGGAAAATATTGTAAACTTCCATCAAACCTTGCTGAAAATAGTGATCCATTGTATAATTTCGATGACTATCCTAATGAACTTAAGTATAGAATTCAAACTGCTTGTCTAGATGCTAAAAATAACTTATTATTATCAAAGTACAAACGTAAGGAAAAATCTGACCAAAATTCTAAAAATATTGTATATAATATATATAATATAAACCTTTATACATAGGTCCATACAAAGTAGTAGAAGATAGAAACCCAAATTTGGTAATAGATGTTAATAATAAGCATGTATTGGTTCACAAAAATAGAGTTAAGATGTATTATTCTTAGTTAAGTTGGGCATTACATACACAAAAAAAAAATAATAATAATAGTAATAATAGTAAGTGTTTTACTTGGGTTACTATAATTAGGTTAAGATTTGTACAATATATTTTTTTTTGTTTTTTTTTCTCGCCGGGAAGGTGTACTGGGAAAATATAATATGTTATATTTTAAAGTCATTGACTTCTAATTATTATTATTCCAATAAATGCAAGTATCAACTCAGCAATTACTGACAAACGCCCAGCACAGCTTTTCTGAGAATTATAGACTTAGGTTTAGTTAATTAACTTGTAATATTGATGACTTCGCATTTTAATTATGTACGAATTAGAATATTACGATGCAATTTTAATAAATTAGATTAATAGAAACCATCAACGATTGCGTTTGATTTTCGGTGCGCTAAGCAGAACATTACAAAGTGCTTGAGATTTTGGATAAATTGGAGAAGTAGTTTTTTTAATAATAATGTTTTTAACATTTCACTAGGCCGCCATTTTGTTTGGCCATATTGGTTCTTCACCAAAATGTTAGTAGTTTTTTTAGCTATGCCGCGAACAGACACACCGACGGAGTTTTTCGGCATCTAGGTACCCTGAAACGTGAAGATCCGAAAAAATCCTCTTTTACGAGGGAAGTAAAAATTAAATTCTTAATACACATATTTTAGTTGATTTATGAACAAAAAACTGCTCATACTGCTGCATACAAGCATGTAGCCAGGGGGATCTATGGGGTCTGAAACTGAAAAATTAAACTTTTTGATTTTCTGTATTCGACTATTATAAATTTCCCAAAAATATTTACTCAGCATTTTGGACAAATTTATTAAAATTGAAAAAGTTAACTTGTCTCCTTTGGGATTCGAACCGATGATCTCTCAGTTTCTATCTGAATGCTCTGCCATAAAGACCATGAGCTCAACATGCATTTTTTGGGACACCCTGTATATATTAAAATATAAACATATGAAAAATTAGATCGAATTAAACAACATTTGTTTAGAACATGTTTTTCTAATTTTAAAAATAATCGAGATATTTCTATTTAAAGCGTTATCTGGACCATCCTGTACAAGTTCGTCGGTCTAGCGGTTTATATAAACGACTACTAAAATTGAGTATTTAAAAAATTCAATCTTTGATATAATAGTCAGGATTAAACTAACAACTAAAACTCATTCAATTATTAGTAGATAGTTTTAAACTAAAAATGTGTACATCTGGTTCGGGATAAATTGAATTAAAACTACCCTCAGTGAAGAAATTGAAATAAACAAATGCACGGGGGTGGAACGGCCAAGTTGGGGTCGATTTTCGGCCCATTGGCGACCTGACTGCGACAGGGGTGGTTGAAAAAGCAATATAATCCATCCCCATATGCGTGTCCTGCGGTTCGCCCCCTGTGACATTTTGGGCCGCACTGTGGCCGAGACTAATTCAGACTCATTTTTTTAATTAACTTTTTCATTTTTTCGATTAACTAGACATCGTCTAATAAAAATTGCATAAAGTTCAGGATATTATTGTTTAGTATTTTATTCTTTCGGAATTTTCAACGCTATACATACTTTCTTAGGCGAAAATTCTCTTTCTTTATTCAATTGATGAGTCTCATAACCATAGTTATTTTAAAACATTTCAAATTTTAGGTTAAAAGTGCACAATATGAGTGCAGGGTGAGTCAACAAATTTACGCCGAATACATACGTAAATTGCTAGATTTAAAAAATATTAATTATACATGGTGCAAATATGAACACCCTGTTCCACATAAAAGTACTCACTATACTATCTGGAAATCCGTAATAGATACGAAAAAAAGTTTCATGTAATAGTTTCTTTAAATTTGAAGTTTTTAAAATATATTGTTTCCTTGTATACAGGATGTCCCAATTTTGCTGGGACGACATTAACTATAAAATTTTAAATGGGACACCCTGTATTTTAGTCCATTGTTTGATTTCTTGTCAAAAATAATTATAAGTTACCAATTTAAATTATAACCGATTTCTGGGAAGTTTCCCAGATAATTAATTTTGAAAACTGGAGCTATTTTTCAAATCACTATAAAAAATAGCAAAAATCTAAAATTGAGCATTTGGTGGTAATTTCCGGTTTATAAAGCAGTAATGCTTATACGGAATACAAAATTTTTGTCCACACCTATACAGGGTGGACATAGTACGAAACCAATCTTGCACCTTTTTAAAGCGAAATAGTCGATTTTTTTAAATAGAACACACACTATGTTTTTATTTATGCAAATGATCATAAAAGTACCTACTTTTTCACGTATACATATGTTCTAATAAATTAAATGGTTACAGAGAAAATCGCGACTTAAGAAACTATAGGAGACCAAGGAATGGATAATATAACTATTTGTTTTAAATTTGACAGTTTTTAAATTTATTTGTGTTTTTAGTGGTTGTTGTTTTATTGAAATCATTTAAATTTAAAATAATTAGGCTTTAAAAACGCTTTCTTGTATCGGTGTTTACTTGTTCCATTTTAAGAAATGGCTCAATTATTCAAGTCAAGAGCGGCTAAATTTGTATAACTGTTGCACTGAAAATAATAAAAGTCCAGCACTTGCATTAAGAGGGTATCGCCGAATATTTCCCATGGCAAACATACCAAACAAGAAAATGTTTGACAAAATTTGCGGTGGTTTATTAACTCATGGAGTTTTGAAATATAGACAAAGGAAAAAGCCCGTTTAGTCGTCTCCAAAGATTTTCAAATTGAGGTTTTATTATATTTCATTGAATATCCTATCACCTCTTTAAGAGATGCACAAAGGCATTTGAATTTTTCTATGACCAGCATACATCGAGTATTAAAAGAAAACAAAATATCCCCATATAAGTTTCTTCTAGTTCAGCTTTTAAGTGAAGCTGATTGTCAGACGAAACTGGATTTTTGTATGCAAAAGATGGACCTGCATTTTGAGAGAGATATTTTAAATAAAATGCTTTGGACAAATGAGGCGATATTTTCCACTGCGGGAATGCATAACAAAAAAACTTACTACTATTCTAAGAGAAATAAACATTTGATATAGCAAATTAAAAGACAAAGACAAAGTGTTAAAGTGTGGTGTGGTATTATAAGCGACCGCATAATAGGACCTGTGTTTTTGGACCACTATTTGAATAGCAAACATTTTTAAACCTTTTAAAAAATGGAATTATGGAAAAACTCAATGATCTTTCCGAACATATTCGTGTGGACTTAGTATATCAACAAGATAATGCTCCATACCACTGTGGAGAAGATATAAGCATTTTTAAACGAGCAACTTTATTTATATATAGTGGCGGTGAGATTCCATGGCCGCCGCAAAGTCCCGATTTGACACCCTCAGATTATTTTTTATGGGGCACATTTAAAAATAGAGTGTATAAAACTCGAAACAATTATTCTGTAAATAAATTAAAACAAAAAATTCGTGAAGAAATTATTAGTCTGAATAATAGTGACGCCGTCCGAAACGCTATGGCAAACAAGAGACATATACACTGTGTATAACAGAAAAGGGACAGTATGTGGAAAATCAATTATATAGTCATTTGTTATAAATTTTTCCTGTTTTTCTATTTTCATGTAATCTGTTGTTATGTTATCTGTGGTTATATGGTGAGTATGTTGATAGTAAATATAGAATAAAATTAAGACTACAGTTACGCAAATCGGAATATTATTTATTCCATGGCCTCCTATAGTTTCTTTTTGAGTATGCAGCATCACAATATTCAAGAAATTATTGAGGTTTTCTGTTAAATTTCGATTTTCTTAGTAACCATTGACTTTAGGTATAGAACATATATATATATATATATATATATATATATATATATATATATATATATATATATATATATTATAACTTATGTTTATTTTTGACAAGGAATCAAATAATGGTCAAAAAGGCAGAGTGTCCCATTTAAAATTTAATAGTTGATGTCGTTCCAGCAAAATTGGGACACCCTGTATATATGGAAACATTCTACTACGGATCTATTACGGATTTCCAGATAGTATAGTGTGTACTTTTATGTGGAACACGGTGTACAAAATGGCGGCTTAACAAAATGTTTAAAAATTCAGCCTGAAAAAACTACTTAATGGACTAATTTCAAATTGTGTTCCACAACTAACTGTGGCATAGAGATGAGCTAGTAAAACTGTGGCACTAAATCAAGATGGCGGTCTTTCAGACTGAAAAAACTAGTTAATCTACTAATTTCAAATTGTGGGCCATAACTAATTGTGGCATAGAGATGAACTAGTAAGACTGTGGTACTAAATCAGGATAGCGGAAGAAAATGGTGTTAAGAATAAGTAGAGTCGGCAGTACAAATTGGCATAAAACTTTATTGCAGAAATAGAAAGGATAAACATAACAAAAACATTATAGGAACAAAGACAATGATGCAACTTTACATTCACTTGACAGATTACTACCTTTTCTCTAAACTCTAAACGTCAACCTTTAGGAATGGTAAGTATTTAGAACTAGTAATGAAATCGATATCGTCATTCAGGCAAGGTTGCCTATAAACTTCAAACAAGGTAAGTGTTTTAACAAATGGCGGCCATATAAAGTTTTTGTAATCGTGAAAAAAGTGTCCCTCTCAGGTTTCACATATTTTCAGGTTTTAGCGTCTCTAGATGCCAAAAATATGTTTTATAAATTCCGTCGGTCCGACTGTTGGTTTGTCTGTCAGTCTGCGGCATAATCTAAAAAGAACTCATTAGCTTGACTTGAAATTTTAGTTAAAAATTAAGGGTCATATTGGATAAACAGTTTTTTAATAATAAGATTTTTTTAACAATTCATTAGGCCGCCATTTTGTTTTGCCATGATGGATTTTTATCCAAATATTACCAGGATATCTCCACATGACTCCTAATTTTTGACTAAAATTTGTTGAGTTTTTAAGCTATGCCACTAACTGACAGACAGACAGACGCACCGATGGAATTGATAAAACATATTTTTTGGCATCTAAAGACGCCAAAACGCGAAGATATGTAAAACCGAGGAGTGATTTTTTTACGATTACAAATATTTTATTTGGCCGCCATTTTGTTCGGCCATTTTGAATTTGTATCATAATTTTACTAGTTGATCTCTATTCTAATATTAGTTATGGCACACAATTTAAAAACAGTCCATTAAGCAGTTTTTCAGACTGATTTTTAAATACTTTATTAAGTAGTTTTTTAGCTATTCCGCGGACAGAAATACAGACAGACACGTGAAGATCTGAAAAAATCTCAGAGGAAGATTTTTTCACGATTACAATACTTCCCTTTTACGAGGGAAGTAAACAGTCTATTTTTTTTAGAGACGTTTGATATCGAATTGGTCAAAAAAGTTTAATGAATAATTTTAACTAGCTCTTCAAATCCGGTATTCACGGTTTCAGTTCGTTGAATAATCCTATACATAATGTGTTTCTACATGCAAAATAAACTAGACTGGCTGTTAACAGGAATTCGACTTATCCAATTTAAAGCTTTTAGAATGAGAGAGCGGGGGAATCCAACAAATAAAAGCTCACTGGGTGCTTAGAGCTTGGCATGAGATGGAAGTGATGCGATCAAGCCACTCGAACAGACATTAACGGATGCTCCACGGTTTTCACTGTATGTCTAGAGTGTCTTGTGGGTTTTTAGCAAGCGTAATTCATTTCTGTACTCGACTTTCTTTCCGTTGTTGTATTGCATAGGCGTGCTAAAAAAAGCAAATTCTTGTTTTAGCAAACATAGTACTTCCCGCAATACAGGATGTCCAATTTTCGACACTTTTCGGTTATTTACAAATATACATGGTGGCTGTTTTGGCAATACTTTGCTCCTTATTCGTGAAACAAAATTTTCATAGTCCGCATCGTTTTTGAGATACAGGTTGAATCTCGGAAACCGTGATAGTTACAAAAACGTTTAAATGGAGAAAGTTTTAGACAATTATGTTTGTAATTTAACGCCGTTTTGCTCGCGATTCTATCTTTTTTAGTTTTTGAGATATTTTGAAAAAACCAAAAAACTGCATTTTCGAAAAAGTCCTATAATTTATTTATTTATGAAAATTTTCAAAATCTGTAAGAACATTATTAAGGCAACTTTTTACGTAGAGTGCACCTATTAAGTCAGATTTTACATACGACGTTTCGATTTTCTAGAACCATCATCAATTTTGTTTTTTCTTATGGCCGCTATGTTCGATTTTAACAGTTTTGAAAAGAGTATTTCTTTAGCTTTTCAACGGTGTATCACACTTTGTAATTAGGTTATTAGTAAAGGTGCAAAAAGTGCGTAGAGAAAATATTTAAACGTTTTTTGGAATTATCAAAGTAAAAAATTAAAAATTAATAGTGTTAAAAGGCAATATGTAATTCAACATCCAGTTCTACAAAAAATTAGTAAAAACTACTCAATAACATTGCACAATGTTCACAAATGTTCAAATGACCAGCCGCAGATAACACTAACATCTTTGCTCAAGTAGGCTTTGGTTTTGAAATAATAGAATGCTTTTAATTTGTCAAAAATGCAACGTTTAAGTTTTATTTAACATTCATCGCTGTTTTAATAAGGATTACAATGGCGTTAAACTTTTCTAATGAAGAAATGTTTGATATGTTAGTGTGTTATATTAAAAATGAAAGAAATGCAAACAGGGCCATGGATGTGTATTTTGACACGTACCCCGAAAGACGGCAGCCTGGCAGAACTTATTTTCAAACGCTGGTTAGAAACTTGCTTGAGTTTGGAAGTTTTAATAAGATTCGCACAAAGAAGTATGCAAAAGACAACGAGCAACGCAATAGGCAAATCCTAGAATATTTTAATGAAAATCCGACTTCATCTACAAGAAGAAGCGAAACAGAACTTCAAATTCCAAAATCTACCGTTCATGGCGTCTTAAAAGTAACTAAATATCGTCCTTACAAGCCAACAATTGTGCAAGGACTTCAAGCAGGTGATTTCGAAAGAAGAATTGTTTTTTGTAATTGGTATATCAATAGATGTCGAGAAAATCCCGCTTTTTGCAATAAAGTCATTTGGTCAGATGAGACTCATTTTACAAACTGTGGCATTTTTAATAAAAAAAATCACCATAATTGGGCTATTGAAAATCCGCAACTACGCGATCCACGCAGGCTGCAAGAGCGATTTGGTTTTAATGTCTGGTGCGGGATGCTTGGTAAGATAAACATAGTCTAATTGAATTGCTTATAATTCAATATTTTCCATTACTTTTTAGGAAATCGTCTCATTGGTCCCTTTATTTTTTATCAGACACTGAGAGGCCCAAGATACCTTGCCATGTTACAGAATCAAATAGTGCCTGATGATCAGTTTAATAGCTTGTGGTTTCAGCAAGACGGTTGTCCTGCACATAACAGCAGGGATGTACAAACCTTTTTAACAACAACTTTTGGTGAAAACGTAATATCCAACAGTGGTCCTGTCCGCTGGCCAGCTCGATCCCCGGATATCACGCCGTTGGATTTTTATTTATGGGGATGTGCGAAAAATGAAATATACGAATTTGACCCCCCAGAAAATAGGCAAGTTCTTGAGCAGCGAACCCGAAATATTCTAGAAAATATAAATAGAAATACCATTCAACGGGTAATCAGAACAGTTGAAAGGAAATGCGGACACTGCATAGAAAAAAACGGTCAACATTTTTAATCCTAGTATTATGTAGCATTTTTTTATTAATTTTATTGAGTAGGTAGTTCATACTGATTTTCTGTTAATTCTTGTAAGGTTAGTACTTTTAAATCGCCATGAACGGTTGACTTCAGAATGTGAAGTTCTGTTTCAATTCTTCTTATGGAAAAAACCAGATTTTCATTAAAATATTCTAATATTTGCCTATTCCATTCCTTGTCATACTTGCATACTTTCTGTTGCTATTCTTAAAATTGGCTAACCCTAGCAAGCTTCTAATTAGTGCAGCGCTTGAAAAGAAGTTCTGTCGACAGTCGTTCTTCGGGGTACATTATGTGCAGTGCACATAGTATTAATGTTACTGAGTAGAACTTACTGATTTTATGCAGAATTTAATGTCCATATTAAAAATATTGCTATTTGAAACTATTAAATTTTAATTTATGTCGATAATTCGAAAAAATGTTTAAACAGTCTTATTTCAAACGCAAAGCTTACTTGGGCAAAGATGTTAGTGTTATATGCGGGTGGTAGTTTGAACATGTGTGAACATTGTGCGCGAATCAATTATGTTATTAAGTAGTTTTTACTGATTTTTTGTAGAACTGGATGTTAAATTACAATATATTGCTATTTAACACTATTAATTTTTAACTTTTTACTTTGATAATTCCAAAAAACGTTTAAATATTTCCTCTACGCACTTTTTGCACCTTTAGTAATAACCTAATTACAAAGTGTGATACACCGTTGAAAAGCTAAAGAAATACTCTTTTCAAAACTGTTAAAATCGAACACAGCGGCCATAAGAAAAAACAAAATTGATGATGGTTCTAGAAAATCGAAACGTTGTATGTAAAATCTGACTTAATAGGTGCACTCTACGTAAAAAGTTGCCTTAATAATGTTCTTACAGATTTTGAAAATTTTCATAAATAAATAAGTTATAGGACTTTTTCGAAAATGCAGTTTTTTGGTTTTTTCAAAATATCTCAAAAACTAAAAAAGATAGAATCGCAAGCAAAACGGCGTTAAATTACAAACATAATTGTCTAAAACTTTCTCCATTTAAACGTTTTTGTAACTATCACGGTTTCCGAGATCCCAATACTGTCATAACCAATTTCGGACACACTGTATATATATATATATATATATATATATATATATATATATATATATATATATATATAAGGGAAGAATAATGAAAAGAAAAAATACGATTTCTCATTGTTATTGCATGATGAAGACAATGTTGAAAGCTGTTGATTTTTATCTCAAAGAAGTTTTTTATGCATATTTTCAACTCTGTCTTTCAACCCCCACAGTGGTGAGCTTCAACCTTTAAATTAAATGAGATTAAACTTCATGTGATACCTCATTTTAATGGTTATCATATTCTCTTTCCTACAGATCCAACATAAAGATAAGGAAATGTTTTCATCAATCAGTCAACAAAGTTAATATAAATTTCAATTTTATCGTTTGAAGAAAAAAGTAGTAAGTTTTAGTCTTTTTGCAGTTAGTCAAATCTTAATAATTTTTTGTGGTGTGGAATTCTATGTTTGTGTAATAAATTAATAAGTATCGCAATTATTTATCTTCCTTAGAAGTGGAGCCTAAAGAGTATTTACATTTAATTTATTTAAATTTAGTGCCTCGTAGGGTTTTGTTTGTGACTATTTATAACTTCATTTTTATTTAAAATGGTTTATTCTACTGCAGAAAGAGTATCGCTGATTGAGCTTTATTATGAAAACGGTAGATGTGCTAATATGGCATATTGTAGCACAGGTATTTAATCAAATGAATCCGGATAAAGATGTTCACCGAAAATACATAATTGAATTGGTAGCAAAGTTTAGGGAGACAGGATCAGTGGCAAACCGAAAAACCAATCGCTTTAAATCGAATTATAGTGGAAAAGAAGCAGTGGAACTTGCTGTTTTGGGCCATGTCAATCTGATTTAGTGTTCAACATTTGTTTTTCCGATGAGTGTTCGTTTTTTCTAAATGAGACTGTTAATCTACATCTGTCCATGAGGTTCACATTCAACATTCTGAGAAATTAAACTTCTGGATTGGAATTTATGGCGATCGTTTAATTGGTCCTTTTTTTCTTCCAGGAAATCTAAATGGAGAAATATATCTGCAATTATTAGAAGACGCTATCGATCCTGTATTAACAGAAACGCTTGAAAATGAAAACAGTTATAATGCCAATGAGTTGACATTGCAACAATTAATTACTGTTTGGGACTATTTAAATCGGACGAATCCTGGTAGATGGATCGGCCGAAGGGGAGCAATAGGGTGGCATGCAAGATCACCTGACTTAACCCCCTTAGATTTTTTTCTATGGGGTCACTTAAAAATTAACATCTTGTGTCTAATCTTTCTTTGTAAACCTAAACCATACCCATACCGTAAAGCTAAGCTCAAAAGGAATTATTTTTTCCCGAAAAACAATGTCGTTACAAATTTTTTTTGAAATTGAATTGAAATGAGGTATCAGTTGACTTTTAATATCACTCTTGAGTTCATTTGAAAAAAAAAAACTCCACATGAACATATGTCCTTACCTTATAAGTTTTGAGATACAGGGTGTTAAACTTTTCAGAAAAAATCTTTTTTTTATAATATTTGGGATACCTTTCTAGATATCTTCGTCAAATTTGGTACACATTTTCTACGCATCAAGACACATTTTCTGGTGTACAATATTTTTTTTTATTTCTACCAGTGACGTCCGTACTCATTGCATATTTTTGAAGAAAAAAATGGTAAGACACTGACATTTTTTCATTTCGATGGATAGCTTAGACATTTTTACATAAAAATTACTTTTTGCCTTTTTTTCGTCAGATGTCAGATTATTTACTTAGTCAATATTAAGACTACATATTTATTGTATTTTAGTTTTAGATATATTATTTACTGTGTATTCGGTAAGGCTATTTGTTATAGTATTAGTTATTGCTATGTTATTAATTTTATTTCAAGATACATTTAACTATATTATAACATTGTAATTTGTGTTAAACATGCTCGTTTAAGAAAACAGCAATGCTGCCCTTCGCCGAGTAAAAAAATAAAGACGTTTCTATTCTATTATATTCTATTCTATTCTATGTACCGTTTAAAAGTTATTTAGCAAAATGTCGGAATTTTTGGAATTTTGTTAAGCAAAATTGGCTATGCACGAGTGATCATTTTGCCAAATAACTTCTAAACCGTAGGAAGACTAAAAAGGTAGGGAGCAGAATAGGGAATTTGAATTTGATATTCCTTGTTCAAAATAAAAGGCAGTTTGCTATAAACGTTGGGTCAAAAGTCAACAATTAGGGAGATATTGTGGCATAAAGATGGCGGAAAAATGTTTTTACTTTTTATCTTAAAAACAAAAAGCGATAGAATAATGAAATTTTTTGGGAGTATTACTACTATGAAAACACACTATTTGCATATTTTTTCACTTTTTTAAAATGAGTGGAAGGGGTTACGCAACGACTTGGAAAAAAATAAATTTAGATAGCTCGGTTTATTTAGAAACTTTTCTACACTCTTCTATTTTTTTCATAAAGTCACCGATTTCAACGTTTATAACAAAGGGCCCTTTATTTTGAACAAGGGATATTAAATTCAAATTTTCTACTCTGCTCCCTAACTTTTTAGTCTTTCTACGGTTTAGAAGTTATTTGGCAAAATGATCATTCGTTCGCTTTTGCTTTTCTTTTTCAAGAGCATTTATTTTGACTAAAACAGAGTCAATACAAAATGATGTCGGTACAATTGTAATTTTGTCAATTTTTTTATAAATTCTAGTAAATTAAACTTGTCATGTTAGTCTTAAACATTTTTTTTTATAATGGTTTTTACAATTTCACACGTTAAAAAACATTAAAGGGACTTACTTACATTATCGTAATAAAACAAAAATAAAAATATTAGTTTCCTATCACTTAAAAAATTTAAAAAAAAATTATAAAAACAAATATATTGTCTTATCACTATCACATTGTACCGTTTCACATATATCAGTATCAATTTACAATCAAGTTCAAGGAATATCGTCCCAAAACCGACCTAAATATATTATGGTACTGGTACTATATTTTTAAATGTGTTCAGATTATTTCTTGCGTTTAGATTGACAAACAAAAATCTTTTTTGGCTTTTTCGCAACTGAATAAAAATATTTAACTTTAAATTAATTGTAGCAAATATTTAATATAATTACATACCTCAACATGTAGACTAGTCTGTCTACGGAATGTTTCGATATATAACATAAACAATATTATTTAAGCAGGCATAAGAAATTATATCATTTATTTTAAGCTTTTATAGACACATAGTAGTTGCACAAATACTTTCATCCTATCGGGACTCATCAGTGCGCCGATCGTAAGAGAAAAACCTTAAATAATAGAAAAGAATTGATTTCAAAATTTTAAAATGTTTCAGTTTGTTTGACATGTAACCTAAATATGAAAAAAATGATAGTTTGCAGCCATCTATAATGTTATTTTTAAATGTGTTCAGATTATTTGTTGCGTTTAGATTGACAAACAAAAATCTTTTTTGGCTTTTTCGCAACTGAATAAAAATATTTAACTTTAAATTAATTGAAACAAATATTTAATATAATTACATACCTCAACATGTAGACTAGTGTGTCTACGGAATGTTTCGATACATAATATAAACAATATTATTTAAGCAAGCCTAAGAAATTATATCATTTATCTTAAGTTTTTATAGACACATAGTAGTTGTACAAATACTTTCATCCTATACCTTAAATATAATATGGTTTAAAAACGAGGCTTTGTCTTCCGAGGTATGTTACATATTTTCAATTATCGGTCTAAACTTAAACCATATTGTACATATTTTTTGTTTTATGTCGATAATGTAAGTAAGTCCGTCTAATGTTTTTTAACGTGTGAAGTTGTAAAAGTCATTAAAAAAAATGATAAAAAATCGACAAAATGACAATTGTACAGACATCATTTTGTAACAATTGTAGTAGTTTTTTTTTACTATGCCGCGAACAGACAGACAGACCGACGGCATTGAGAAAACATGTTTTTCGGCATCTGGGGACCCTGAAACGTAGATTTTCACCCTCCGAGATTTTTTACAATTACAATACATCTTTTCACGAGGGAAGTAAAACCGTATATTGTTTTATCCTGGCATGTAATGCAAGGCCTAGTATACATTTTTGAATTTTTAAGGATATTTACCAAGTTCCCACGTTTAAACCTCAATGTCTAAAAAACCCTTGCAGATAAATATAGGAACATTATACCTTTTTGAAATGAGCCTGGTTTGGAGAAAATACTGCCCAACAAATGTATATATGTATACAGGAGAAAATCTGTCAATTTATATTATGCAAGCACCGCTTCACCTATATTTTCCAATCAATTCACTTAAAAATAAAAATATTTTTAAAATATTAAGAATTTTATAATCTACATTTTTATTATAAAAATGTAGTATGTTTTATATAAGTCCACATTATTTACTTAATTATACCATTATTTTCTATCAAAACTAGTGTGTTATATACTCAAAAAAT
The DNA here is from genome assembly GCA_030620095.1 of Kuschelorhynchus macadamiae. Lineage (NCBI taxonomy): Eukaryota > Metazoa > Arthropoda > Insecta > Coleoptera > Curculionidae > Kuschelorhynchus > Kuschelorhynchus macadamiae. Next base: position 672,497 of record JAUTXW010004576.1, read on the forward strand.
GATAATGACTTAAAAACGTAGCGCTCTAAACACCTTTTCATAAAAGCGACCCGTTGAGGAATCACAATCAGCGGTAACAAATGCCGCATCAGACTCCCCCCGCAAGCCGGCTTTCGCGCTTAGATTTGTTTACGGCAGTTGCGATGGCGACGCAATGGTGAATATCCGTAAGCCAAATAGAGATGTGACTGATGGGAGCGGCATAAAACTGCTGCTGCAGGCTGCAGGCGCTTGTTCGCTTGTTATAGAATTAATGTAAATTAGTTCGTTTCGACGGGGAAGCAGTTTTGCATCGTTCGAATCGAATCAAAATTAGCTTTAAGATATAGGTACATAAGTGTTTTTTACGAACAACAAAATATTTTTAAAATCTTATAAACTCATATTATTTCCCCTAGTGGCGTAGCTACACCTCGCCAGCCCCCGCGGTTGCGGGGGGGCCCACGAAGTTAGGGCCCGGCGATAATTGTAAATGAGCACAAGGGGATTATGAGAGTATAGATGACTTTTGCTAGGCAACAAATATTTTCCGGCTGTGCTTTGGGATCTACATTTATTGACAAGTAACTGACCTTTTTTTGTCATCAGTTATTTTTCTGTTCTGAGAGGGGGCCCTTTACCGAAAACCGCGGGGGGGGGAGGGGCAACATTTGTATCTACGCCACTGATGTCCCCTAAGTATTAAACAACGCTTCAAAGCTATGGATAACTAACATCAGAAAAATGTTAAAAAAATAGCCATTTTGGGCGTGGCACCCCGAAAAATGTTTGCCTACGCCGCTGTGTACTTAGCTACGCTGCGCTTCACCCGTTTTTAAATCCATGAGCCGCCACTGATGTTTACGTCATAATGTATAAATTAAAAATATGGTTTTTAATTCATAGAGTTATATCAGTGCTTGTTTCAATTTACCAAATTGTTGATCTGTTGTTCTATTTTTTTAATTTGTCGATTTGTGACTACAGTCTTAAAAAGAGGACTTAGCCTGGCATATAAAATGCGTCATTTTTGGAAAGTTAATTTACCTCGCTCACAGAATGCATTGAAGTTGACAGAAGTAGTAGCGGTTTCCAGATATGACTTGAAGAGATTTATGAGAGGGCCCACCGCCCTATAGCCCCGAAAAAGTTAATAGTAAGGGTGACAGAGCATTCCGCAATTCTCCATGTGCAGTTATGTAATGGGAGTTTTGCCACAGGAATTACGGACAAAAAATACAATTAAAAAAACAATTTCTCGGGTATTTTTTTTGTATTATTAACCAGATAACGGATCTTTTTGTCACTTATTCTCCTATGCAGCGTGTTCTAAATTGACACATATTTTTGCATTTAACGAGTTTTTCGATTTATTTTTTGTTTATTCACAATTTTCAGTTTCGTGAAATTTGATTTAAATTTTAAATGACATTTTTCATCTGTAATTTTTATCAACTTTTTTTTCTTGGACGCTCTATGGCATTTTTGATAATAATTAAAGCAACTGATTATTCAGATTAAAACACGAGGGATACTAAAGGAAAGGGAGAAATAAACTGCTGCGATACCAAATGCTAAAATGTGCATTTCTGGCGATATTTGATTACACTGATATTAAGTCAACAAAAACTATAAAACGACAATTACCTATTAAATTTTCAATTCAACATAAATTTTTTTGTATCTTGGCATCATTTTACTTTCAACCGGCAACATCGCGTTATTGGTTGATGATTTTAAAGTGGTTGACGTGAAAAAGTTAGGTTAAATTCATGGTTTAATTAGGCGGTTCAACAAAACAGCTGACTGTTGTCAATATGGCTGGCGTTGGACAAACATTGTTTTCTTCCGTATGAGTCCGTGGTAATTTAAAAGCAAATCTCAAGGATTTTTATATACATTTAGTGCCTTTTTTTTGTACAGGACCATTTTTCCTATTTGTGTATTTGCTTTAAACTTAGTTATGACAAGTGAATACTTTTTGAAGCTTCGAAGTGAGAACGCCGAAGTTGCCGATCGGTGCAAACAAAATATTTTTATAATTAAAAATTAGATCCTTTTGTAGTGTAGAGACTTTCCCCTAGTGACAAATCTGGACATTGTTAGTTACATAGTTGTTCACTTTAAATTATGTATATCCAAGTTAAATTTGGTTTAATCTGTGTGTTTATTTTTTTGTACTGCATCCAGTACATATAAATAAAACATATATATTAATAAAAGAACCATATTTTTATTTAAATAAATTGTCATGCGTGTCAGAGTGAAAAATAAATAACATTTTCAGAGTGAATATAATAAAAATTAAAAGTTGTGTCTTTACAATAAACCTGATGACCAGTGTAATGGAACTCAATTTTTTTCAGCGTAATGAAAGATTTACCCTTTACTAGACTTAAACTTATTTGTGTTAGAAAACATTTAATTATATACTTGCCTCTTAGACAGGATTATGCTGTCGAGCCCCAAAAAAATAGTTACATTTTGTTCCCGTCTTATTTTTTGAGAAGTTATCGAGAAACTTAGTTTTGAAAAGATAGTCATGCCTTTATCGTACTTTTAATCCTGAATCTGGAATTTTCACCCTCCATAATTTAATAAATTTAAAAACTTCCGTCCTGAATGCATAACAAGATCTTTCTAGGGTCATAGCTTTTGCCGAGAGACACTTTTGGTAAATCTTAATTTTAAATAAGCAATAACCCTGTATATGGTTGTCGTAGCTTCATTTATACATAAAGAAATCTGTACAAACTGTAGACCACAGCTACCACACTCGTGCTGCGATAATATTAATCTAATAAGCATACATTATTTAGTTCCTTAACTATGTAATAAAATTCCACATACGATGAATTCGTAAGTTCAAGATAGAATGCAAAAAATATGTATTACTAGTATAATGAATTTAAGATCTATGAGTTGCATAAAAGTAAAAATTATTTTAAAAAATCTTTTTCAAGATGGTGCATACAAATACTGCTAATTATATAAGTCCCGTTAATATAGGTAAAACGTAAAAAATAATACAACATTGAAATATGTAAATGTACAAAATTGATCAGAGTCTTGATTGAGAATCGTAATAATTATTAATTTGTTAAAATAATTTTTATTTTTTTAATAAATTATTAATGTGAAATGTTTTACACACACTTGGGCCTAATTTAATTTAGTAGTAGGTAAATCCCCTCCTTGCAGTAATAAGTTCATTGAATCGTTTTTGATATCTAAAACTGAAAATTTTTGGAACTTAAAAATAAAAGCAATATTATCTCTCATCCCTCTACTTCCAGAGTTTGCAATACAATAAAAAGAAGGCCCTTATTACTCCCGTGTAAGAATTCGATTTGTTTGTACTACGGCCGTCAAAAACAGCTGATCGGTAACGTTCAACTTACAGATCGTTGGAGTGCTTTATTAGAAATTAAACACTTTTTTTAATCAGTTGTGAGTTGTTGCACTGTTCTAGCGTGTCCATATTATAGTCACTTATTTGTAGCTTTCATCATGTTTAAGAAGTGAAATTTATTACATTTCAGATAAAAATACACGATCATAGCACCAGTAGTACCATACAGTAGTGCCAAGTACTTGATGGGAGGTTCAAAGCCAGAAAAGTCTGTTTGCTAAGTAAGTACCAAACCTATGAACCTATACATTTGTGGAAACAGGGGCTTCTTTTAGTCGTATTGAAATAAGGTGTACAGAATATCTTGTTTTCTCTTTCATTTGTACTTGTTATATACAGTATACTCCGGGAATAACGTACACGGGATATAACGTACTTCCGGTTATTGCGTGCACTTTTGATTGCCCCGGCCAAAATACTCTTGATTTTTAATCGGATATTACGTACCCTATGTAATTTGAACTCCAGATATAAAGTACGATTTCAGCCCAATTTCGGTTATAAAGTACGAGTGTACGTTAAAACCAGACTACCGGTCGGGTGTTCCCCGACATTGTCGGGAATTCCCCAGTAATCGTTTGCGGGATTTTTGTCGAACCGGCGCAGCGCTTTACTGCGATGACAGTCGGCATTTTTAATTCGACTGTTTTACGAAAAGGTACGCTAGTAAGATTTTTTATATGTGATAAATATGGCGGATCGACGCAAGTCAATAACTGTGAAAGAAAAGGTAGAGATTATTAAAAGTATTGAAAGTGGCATCAGCAAAACGGAAATTGCTAGACGAAAAAATTTAGCAAAAACAACAGTGTCTACAATTTGGAGTAATCGCGAAAAAATCAAGAAAGCAAGTGAAAGTAAGTCACACAGTGTTAAAAAAATTAGAAATCCTATACGCTATGATGTCGATCAAGCTCTTCTACGATGGTTTGAGGTTCGAAGATCCGAAAATATTGCAATAAGTGGTCCAATTTTAAAAGCAAAAGCCGAGGATTTTTCTAAAGAAATACAAGGTGACGATTTTAGTTGCTCTACAGGTTGGCTCGAACGTTTCAAAGTTCGTCACAGCATAAAGGTCGGAAAGATTTCGGGTGAAGCAGCAGATGTTAACAAGCAAAGTGTGTTAAACTGGTTAGAAGATAAGTGGCCCAAAATTTCAGAACATTATAGCAGTGAGGATATTTTCAATGGGGACGAGACTGGGCTATTTTACAAGATGACTCCAGATCGTACCCTTAAATTTGTGGGGGAAAAGTGTGTGGGAGGGAAGCAGTCCAAGTTGAGGTACATCGTTTGGGTTTGTGCAAATATGACGGGTAATGAAAAATGCAAACTACTTATTATTGGAAAATATGAACGACCCAGATGCATGAAAAATGTAAAAAATCTGCCTGTCATTTACAAGTCAAACAATCGAGCATGGATGACTTCAGCAATTTTTGGAAATTATTTAAAGGATTGGGATGAAAAATTAAGACGACAGAAGAGAAAAATATTGCTTCTGGTTGACAACTGTGCAGCTCATCCAAAAAACCTGATTCTTACAAATATCAGATTAGAGTTTTTGCCACCAAATTGCACCTCAGTCGTACAGCCTATGGATCAGGGCATAATCAAGTGTCTTAAATCATATTATCGTAGATCTTTTATGCATCGCCTGATCCAATCATTGGACAATAAGGAGACATTTAACATAACTATCCTAGAGTCAATGAAATTAATTGCTCAAGCTTGGAATGAAGTTACGCCAAGCACTATTAAAAACTGCTTTCAACATGCAGGTCTGATAAAATCGGTAGATGGGTTTGATTCAGACGATGACTTACCTCTGGTTCAGTGGGTCGAGAAGTACAAAAATATTGACGACGATGACTGGGAAGTCCCCCTTAGTGATTGGTTGCACAACAACTATGAAGATCTAACCAACGTCGAAATGTATCTTCCTGAGCTAGATAGCTTTCAAACAATTGATGATAGTTTAGTAACAACGGAGTCATTAACAGATAATGATATTATTACTGAAGTTTTACATCCACATGATTTTCATAGTTCTGACAGTGAAAGCGACGACGAAGTTCAACAGGACAAGGTACCAAGTTATTCTGAGGCGCTCTGTGCTGTTAAAACAGTTACAGAGTTTTTACAATATTCTGATGACGTGTCCGATGATATTATGCAAGCGGCTTTGAATGTTGAAAAGCACATAAATACTATGAAGTTGAAATTATTATTGAAACAAAAGCAAACTAAATTAACAAGTTTTCTTACTCAAAAAGACTAAAATATGTATTATTTGTAGTTTTAAGTTATAAGTTTTTTTATAATAAATACTGTTTTTGGTTTAAATACATATTTCTTGTGTTTTTTTTTATAACGTACCTCCGCCTATAGAGTACCGATATTTTTGCCCCTACAGGGTACGTTATAACCGGAGTTTACTGTAAATAGTGTTATAATAGTACGCCATATTATTAGAGTTCTCTGCAACCTCTACCAGTTTTGTATGCTCTATGACAACCATTGTGTTTATAACGGCATAATATGACATAAAAAAATAAAATAAAATAAAAAATAGAAATCTTATATCTAAAATTTGAAGTGACTGTGAAAATTTGTAAAAAAATGCTCTTAAGAGGATTTCGGAGTGAATATATGCGCATAAATCACATGATATCTGCAGTGTGACAGGCCAGTGTGGATCACCGACAGAAAACGCATTAGTCTAGCGAACGACCCGGGTATTCGGCCAACTGTAAAATATGGCAGTTGATTTTGAAAAAGCGCGTCATCGTTTAGTAAAAAAACCGTTGTATTTTATGAAAACAAGTTAAAACAAAATGTATCTAAATTTAATAACAGAATATAGTTTTATTTCAATAAACAAAAGTATAAACTTTTTTGAAACCGAAAAAAAAAATAAAATACGAATAAATAATGACTTTCTGAGAATCAAAATTAAAAAAAAATCAATATAGGATATTTTTACTTCCCTCGTAAAAGGGAAGTATTGTAATCGTGAAAAAATCACACTGCCAGGTTTCTAGAGATCTTCACGATTTAGGGTCCCTAGATGCCAAAAAACATATTTTCTTACTTTCGTCGGTTTGTCTGTCGGTCTGTCTGTAGGCGGCATAGCTCAAAAACTACTTATCCCTTTGATTTCAAATTTTGGGTCAATAATAAAGGATCATAAGGGGATGAAATGGTAATATTTTGGTAAAATTTAGGCGGAACAAAATGGCGGCCTAGTGAAACGTTAAAAAAATGTTACTAAAAAGCTACCTATCCAATTTACCTGAATATTTGCACAAAATTCGAGAATTACGTAAAAATCTTCTGATAAAATAAAAAAAGTCCTAGTGAAATGTTAAAAAAATTATTACTAAAAATACTATTTATCCAATTTACCTGAAATTTTGCACAAAAATCAAGTATTACGTAGAAATCAATTAGTAAAATTTAGGTGCGAATCCAAAATGGCGGCTTTAAAATATTAAAAAAATCAACCTGAAAAGTTTTAGCGTTCCTAGATGTCCAAAAACATGTTTTCTCAAATTTTGTCAGTCAAAACTAAAGGTCTTATGGGGATGACCTGGTAACATTTTGATAAATAACCAATATAGCGGAACAAAATGGCGACCTGATGAAATGTTAAAAATAAATTTAACTAAAAACTTATTTTCCAAATTGCTTCAAACCTGGCACAAAAGTCAAGTATTACATAAAAATGAACTGGTAACATTTTGGTATGAATCCAAAATGGCGGTCTAATAAAATAGTTAAAAAATCAGCCTGAAATAACTACTTATTAGATTAGTTGCAAATTTTTGTAAGCAGTAAGTGTGCTATAGAGATAAACTAGTAAACTTGCAGTACGAATACAAAATGGCGACAAAATAAAATGTTTAAAAAATCAACGTAAAAAAATGTTCTTATCCAATTGACTTCAAATTTTTCAGAAAATCGCTAGCCGATAAGCAAGGGGATGGAAATAAAGTAACGAGAGTTAACGCTCACTGCAAAAACTGAACGTGATCTGGATGTTTCGGCCTCTGAAACTATGAAAGAATTTCTTTTTATGAAGGCCAAAATCGACTTCGGGAAGTTTATAAAGCGATTTGTCTAAATGGAAGAGAACTATCAAAAAACGAATAAAAACCTCTTAAGGGCCTGTTTTGATGAATGTTTTGCGATCCCGATATGTCCAAATATTGTTGTTCTTAATAATGTACAGGATGGTTTATAAAGTGTGGAACATATGAGAATATTCTTTATTAAATATATTATTTAAATATTAATATCTCTAAAGCCAGAAAGTGGGGCGTATCTGAAAACTGCATTAAATGTCCAAACGTACAATGGTAAATAAAAAAATGGACATTAATCAAGACTGAAGTTAATCCTAATTTAAATAAATATGGCAAAATGCTGTTAACAAACAAAAATCTTTTTTGGCTTTTTCGCAACTGAATAAAAATATCTAACTTTAAATCAATTTAAAGTTAGATATTTTTATTCAGTTGCGAAAAAGCAAAAAAAAAAATTTGTTTATCAATCTAAACGAAACAAATAATCTGAACACATTTAAAAAACGCTATTAGGAAAAGAATCAAACCTATGTCCACATATAAAAACTGTATTTTGATTTCGCTGACTAAATAAATCAATGCTTGTATATGCCAAAATATTTTTCCGAGTATTTTGAAACATGGAGTCTTTTAAGGCATTGCAGTACTGGGCCGCGCTCTTTTACGATCTCAGTAAGGCTTTTGATTGTGTTTCAGACGATAACCTGCTGAGAAAACTACGAGCCTATAACTTTGATCAAAACAGTGTTTCTCTTTGGAGCTCCTATCTCTCGAAGAGAACGCAGGTTGTGAGGGTGAGCGGAGTAAGTCAGCAAATAGTGAAATAACTATTGGTACTCTGTGGAGAACTCTTGCGCAAGTACGTCATTGCTGGAGAACTGGTTTGTTTAAAACCCATTGGCTCTAAATAGAGATAAGACCCATACTGTTGTTTTAACTTGAAATACACAAGTGAAGTAAGTAATGGAAATAATGAGTTAAGTTCTTGGGTGTACATCTGGATGAGAGACTTCTATAGGACTGCCATATTGATTTATGGGACGGCCATATAGATTCCTTTGCTGAAAAACTTTACAGTTCCTTGTATCTACTTCGAGCTCTTCTTTCGTGTGTGTCACGGGAAGTTCTGAGTACGGCCTATTTTAGCGTATTCCAGTCTTGTTTGATTTATGCAATTTTGGATAACACTGCTCAATCCCAGAGACTCTTTGGACTGCAGAGAAGGGCAATACGTCTGGTGTACAGGGGATGTTTTTCGCGACTTTAGGTATATTGAAATTGTCATCTGTCTTCATACTGGAGAGTTTGCTTCACTTCAGACGGAATATGGAGAGGTTGAGGACTGGACAGGACAGTTCATGATTATGAGACTCATGTTCATACGAACTTTTCGACTTATTTTTAATATTATTATTTATTCCTAATGAATCTCTTTTCTATGAATACAAAGTATTGCTTGAATTTTGAGTCTATTTTAATAATGTTCTATATTATTTAAAATTAAAATATTTCGGACATGGATTTATCGACTTGAACCAAGAACACATTTTTTGTGTCAAATTAAACAGAGAATATATTATAATATTTAAAGGATGGTTTTCCCCCTTTGGACACATAGTATGATTTTTTTTAAATCCTAAAATATGTAAAAGAATAAATTAGAAAACACGTCTTCAAGCGTTTTTTCGAAAAACTAACCGGTTTTTAAATAAAGAAATAATGTATTATTTAAGTGGTGGTTTCACCCCCTTGGAATTTGAGTTTTGAAAAATCTCTTCTTATCGAACCTCTACACCCTAAAATCAACGTGTGTGCCAAAATTCGGCCTTTTTTTAGAGGAGAAAAGTGGCAATGGCAAAGTGGAAATTATTTTTACCTCTCATTTCAATTAATTCTAAAATTTTAGGAAAACCAAAAAACTGGAAACAAACAAGGCTTCAATAGAAATTTTAGTAATCTTGCATAACTGTAAAGAACAAAACTTAATAAAGGAACCAAACAAAAATTACTAAAACTTAGTCTCATAATCACACAAGCTTTGCAATAAATAATTTCCATTTTGTCATTGCCACTTTTTCTCCTCCACAAAACGGCAAGGTTAATTTTCCAATCCGACGTTTTGGATTCGAGAGACTATCATCAACTTTCTTAATTTAAATGCGGACTTGGATTTTTTATTTCGCTAATCAATGCCCTTTATCTCATCAAGGCCATCTAGTGACCAATTACAAAGTAATTACGGTACAGTTTATGGCTCCACAAGCAGAGCAAAAAAAGCACTTTTTTTCGACACCAAGTTGAATAAAATCGGTTCATCCAACATTTGAAAGTAAAAATGTTTGACCTTCCACCACCACAGTATTTATGAAAATAGACGAAAATAGTCTCAAGCTAAAGTGCCTAATTGGTTGAAGAATATAATGCCTATATTTTCTACATACCTCAGTTAAGGAAATTTAAGAGAAAATTGGCATTTACACTTTTGTGTTGTTGTTAAGCGGTTAAAGGGTTAAGAAGGTCGGCCCAGAAACCTCTTTAAACCAGTGGTGTCCCGTTGTTCTTTACATAATATGGCACTCCTTTTTGACTATACGCACTTCAGATAATTAAAAAATGTAACTATGCTTAATGAACCTTTATCTATATTTGTCTGTTTTCTTTCGTATACCGCACTTCTATATCTCTTTTGTGTTGCAAAAACGGCGAACTTTCGAATTTTAAAATGATTTAATTTTTATTTTTCTTGATCGATTTACCTATAAATATATTTTTTCTTGAGTTCTGTCATTAACGATTCCCGGGCTACTGCTTACGTCCACTATTATTGGACCAGCTAGTATAGTGATACACGATTTACAAGTCCAGATTTTACAAGGGCAGTCAGTATCAGATCCAGTGAACAAAATTTATCAAAATTTTTTTTTATGCAGTTCGAATTTGGGCTACTCGGGTATGCCAAAAGTGGCCGTCTGTCTCCGTTTGTCGTATTACTTTATACAGGGGCCGTCATTGTGAAGTAGTATACAGGGAGTTTCCTAATTGCGTGCTTGTGTTGAAAGGGGTGTTTTTATGTCCTAAGAGTCTTAACTTTTGAGATACAGGATGGTAAAGTTTAAAAAGAAAAAAATTTTTTCATCCCAATTCTGATGCTATTGTAGATAACTGCATGAAATTTGATACATGTCTTCTATGCGTTAAGGAGCATACGGATTTACCCAGGTTAATTACATATGCACGCCACTGGTAGAAATTTCAAAAATTGATTGTTAATAAAAAATGCCCTTTTATGCATAAAAGACGTGTATCAAATTTCACACAGTTACACATAATAGCATCAGAATCAGGATTTAAAAAAAATGTTTTTTTAAAACCCTGCATCTCCAAAGTTAAGACTTTTAGGTTCATATTAAAATTTTTTCTTAAAAAGGTCCAAGAATCACCCCCCTTTAACATTAGCACGCAATTAGGAAACGCCTTGTAGTGCTTCACAATGACACTGTACAAAGCAATATGACAGACGGCGACAAACGGTCACTTTTGGCATACCCGATTTTTTTGATAAATCTTGTTCACTGCAATCAGTGCTGGCTCCTCTACTATTACTACATTGATGTGTTAATTTTGGAAAAATATGAGTTCTGTAGTTTTTCAAATATTAATTGCAAAATTAGATATTTTTTGACACCCGGTATTGAACAGAAAATTAATTATATTGAAGCAACAATTTTACAAAATATATGAAAAAAAAACTAAGCCATTTTTGAGGTTGACGGCTGTGATTCTAATGGTTCGAGTCCTTCTAAATCGTTGTCTTCCTCTGAAAATGATGAGGTTTCGTCGTCACTACTTGAAGATCCCAGTGTGATAACTAAATCATGAATAACCTTTCATTTTTGCCATCTACTTCAGCCGATATTGAGTCAATCGCTTCTAATGTTATTTTATTTAAATCTTTAATTGACAGTTCGCCGGTGTTGCGCTCTCGAATATATTTTTTTTACTCCTGACCATGCAAGTTCAGTTTCATAGGGTTGAGGTCGCACATGTATGGAGGCAACCTTAAAGGTGTATGACCGAGGTTACGTAAAAGACCGTCAATTTTATACTTTTTTTCTCTAGGCTTGTTGGCTGATATTACTTCATATAATTGATATTTTCTCCATGTTGGATCACATACAAGATTTTTCGATTTAAGCCACGATATCTTATGAGCTTCTGTAGAGTATTTAGTTGGCACTTTATCTTCTACGTGAGAATGATAAGACGCATTATCCATTACCACGACTGATTTGGGAGGAATGTTAGGTAGAAGCTTCTCGAGCAACCACTTTTCAAAATTATCTCCATTCACCTGTCCATGATAGTCTCCAGTTGTTAGTCCCGAGCGGAAAACTAAAGCAGCACCTGGAATAAATCCGGCTTCTGAACCAGCATGAACTATAATAAAGCGACTACTAGAGCGGATTCCCTGAACAACAACTGTAACACTTTCACTTTGCCAGCATTTTTTCACTGTTCGTCTAGATGTTATAAAATAATTTACACCGATTTCTCTGGGCCGATTTACCTATATATATGTTTTTCCTTAAGTTTTGTCATTAACTTTCCTGAGCTACACCCGACCTCCTCTTTGGACCACTCTGTACATAATTATTCGATGTTTACTAACGGTGATTAAATACTTGTAAAATGCTTATATACTGTATTAAATATAGCCTACTTTGTTCTTACGTTTGCTTAAAAGGGCTATCAGAGGAAAGCTTCAATTTTATTATCACAATAAACACTAAGGCCTGCTTAATGTTTAAAGGCCTATAAAATTAAAAGAAAATTGTGTCGGGCGATAATACTTTTTGCCCACCTCAGCCTTTATCTTTAACGCACGGAGATGTTTTTTCTCGCAGTCTCGTGCCATATGCTTTATACAATTAGGAAGGGTCCACTAATGAGTACAAAGTAGATACTTTATTTCATCATTAGTGCTGCTTTGTTTTTTAAACGAAGTACTTAAAGTTGTTCGTTATGTTTTTAGTTCTAATAAGCTGTTTAAGGAGGACTGGAAGGAGTTTTTAGATGCACCTATCCTTGTTGCTAATAACTGTACTATACTACTCAATAGTTAGAAATGACCTCCTAGGCTTATGATATATATATGCATTTGCATGAAAACATATGCAAATGCATATTTTGGCAATTTTTGTATTTAAATGCATATTTTGCAGTTATTACAAGAAAAATGCATATTTTCTAATTTTTCTGAATATATTTTTATTTCCCAAGACAAATTTAATGTATTTCGACTATAATCCATAATAATAAAATAATAAAAAATGCCGAGTTGCTGGCAGGCCAAGGGTTTTACCTATCCTTTCTTAAAATTGTTATAGGTACCCAATAAAACATGTGTGCGTTAAAAACTATGGATTAATAAATAAATACGCACTTTTTAAGAATGTTGGAAATAATTTTTCAATTCAGTTAGTTTACACCAGTTATGTCAAACATGCGGCCCAGTGAGCATTTTTCTGCGGCCCAAATCAGTTTTGAAAACAGCCAGATAACGCGGCCCGCGAACAAGTTAAAAACCGTTTTTGAAAGCGCGCGCCGCTGCAACAACGATTGGTATAATAAAATGTACAATTGTACATAGTGCCATCTATGTTTAGGAGGATGAACTACACATACTCAACCTAAAACCTAAAGCCAAACGTTATCTGGCTTGTTCCATGAAATTCTATCGCACAAAAAAAAACAGATGACACTATCTGAACATTCTGAAAAGAACTCCAGAAATCACAATCCGCATATAAGCCGTGTTCGATTGAGTTCAGTCGTTCAGTGTTTAGTCAGTTATGAGTCAGTTGCGATAGAGTTTCGAGTTGAGTTGCGCACTTATTGTTACAACACTTAACAGTACTTATTATAATTTATTTCGGATACAGTTTTTAACATGTCCCTTTTAAAACCAAGTGGAAGTAAGAGGAAACTTGTAGATGAGCATCGTATCTTTCAAGAAAAGTGGGAATTAAAGTTTTTTGCTGTGAAGTGAAAGAAAAAATTATTTGTTTGATTTGTAATAGTACAGTCGGTGTCCGAAAATTATATAATATAAAACGTCACTATGATATTCATAAATCTATGTTTGACAAGTATACAGGCATGGTCAGAAACGAATGTCCTGGAATACTGTCGCTGAAAGAGTTACTGAGTTGGCTGCCAATATAAGTGATCAGATAAAAACAAAATCAGACTCTTTCATTGCATTTTCTATAGCCTGTGACGAAAGTACGGATGTGTGTGGTTTGGCACAACTCGCTGTTTTTCTTCGTGCGGTTGATACAGATATCAGTGTGTATGAAGAATTACTGGAATTAGTACCATTACATGATATAACAACTGGCAAGGATATTTTCAATGCTGTTTATGGACCTCTGCAAAAGTACAATTTAGATTTGTCAAAACTGTGTAAAGATCAGAGAAACGGGCAGTGACAAACCAGATTTTCATCATATTCATTGTATATTCCACCAAGAAGTTTTATGCTCAAAAGTGATCAAGTTGGAAAGTGTCTTAAAGTCAGTGAAAAAAATTATAAACTTCATAAGGGCACGAGGCTTTAATCAGCGACAGTTTTCTGCATTTTTACATGATTTAGAAAGTGAGTACACTGGTTTACAATATTATGCAGAGGTGCGATGGCTTTCGTGTTCTATGGTACTCGACCGTTTTTTCTTCAAAGAAGAAATACGCGTTTTCATGGAAACAAAAAGAGATGTCAGCTTATTATGCGATGTACCTTTTTTACAAGATCTTTCATTTAAGGTAGATATCACAAAACACTTGTCGGACTTAAATACGAAATTCCAAGGACCACGTCAAGTTATTACAGATATGCATGATCATGTGTAAGATGATTTTGTGGGAAAAACAGTTAGCAGAGGATAATCTGTCACATTTTCTGACTTGTAAGGCATATCAGGAAAGCACAAGTGTCCCAATATCATACAAAATATATTCAGAGAAAATGAGAAGCCTTCTGGCAGAATTTGAAAAGCGTTTTCAGGATTTTAAGACCCAAGAAAACAATTTTTCTCTATTTATTGTCTTTTCACTATCGATATTGAAAAAGTTTCCCCTTACTTGCAAATGGAAGTAATTGAGATTCAGTGTCAGACCCATTTAAAACAAAAATTTGATAGTGTTGGTACATTCGAATATTATAAGTACTTGCCTGTTCAATACCAAGAAATGATAAAATTTGCTTGTAAAATTCTGTCAATGTTTGGAAGAACAGTTGGTTCGGAAAAAAATGAATACGATTTTTAGAGCGGTTTTTATTTTTTTACGAAAATGAGCAGTGTATATCTTGTCAAATATTTAATGGTTATGGTGAATGTCAACATGGATGTATGATATGGATGTAAACATTATGAATTTGTAATCATTCATGCATAATAACTTATTACGATATGTAGCTTCTTACGGAAATAGGTATAGTTTTTTTAGATTCATTTATTTAAGTTAACAATACAAATAAGGGAAACAAATTAAATTACTTAAATTAATATTTGGTCATGTATCCATCAGCATCTATGATTGCTTGCAGTCTTCTATACATCTGCATGAAACCTGGCAAAAAGTCCTCTCTTACAGACAATTCTTCCCAAACTTCTTGGATAGAATTCCACAACTCTTCAGCATCTCTTGGCATAAAATCTCTTTGATATAGCCGTCTTGTTATGACCCCCCACACATTCTCTATTGGGTTAGCATCTGGGCTATAACTTGGCCATTGTAGCACTTCAATATTGTTGGCCCTAAACCATTGCGTGGCAATGTTTGACGTGTGCACAGGACAGTTATCCTGCTGATAAATGAAATTATCTTCGGGATATAAAAGTAGCACACTGGGCCGCATCACATTTTCCAGTATATCCACATATGTTTGGCCTACAAATCTTCCGTTAATTCGCCATGCCACACCCATCCCTCTTGATGAAATCCACCCCCAGACGTTAACGCTAAAATGACCCGCAGCTCGAAAATGGTTCACGTAGTTTGGGTCAAATCTTGAGTTATTTGGCCTGTACACTTTAATTTTGCCCTGTTTGCAAGATTGAAAAATCTTTTCGTCACTAAAAATTACACGGTCCCAAAAATTTTGGCCACGGTTCACGTGATTTAAGGCGAACAGAAGACGAGCTTGTCTTTGTTCTACGGTCAGCTCCGTTTTGTTTGCCGCTACTCTGCAGTTTAAAGCAGAATCTTGCAGTCTTTGCCACGTTGTGGTTTTTCGGCCAGGAAATCCAGATAGGATTCGGGCTTCCTTTGCAGTACGGAATGGATTCTCTTCTAAAGCTCCTAAAAGAGCTCGATCTTGATCTGCAGTGCTGATCTTTGGCCTTCCCGAACCCTCCTTCCTTTTTAAAGACTGTTCATCCCTCCACCTTCTACTAATTCTATATACGGTTGCTCTACCAATATTAAAATGTTGGGCAACTACTGTGAGGGACCAACCATCTTCCAACTTGGAAATTATTCGCGCCTTTAGTTCAACAGAAGTATGAGGAGGCATTTTTAAAAAATCTTTAGATTTTTACATGACAAGTTGTCAAAAAATCTTGACAACAAATAGTCGTAAATATGACTCATTATCCTAACCTGATGTAACATAATTGAAGAACACTGCCCAAACTTATTTAAGTGCTTTTTTGCCGTATTCATTTTTTTCCGAACCAACTGTACCTATAAGTGTGAACAACTATTTTCTTTGATGAAAGGAAACAAATCTCCCGCAAGATCCCGATTGACGCACGCCACTTGGACGCAGTTTTAAAAGTTATTTCCGCCGATAAAATCGCGCCACAAATAGACAACTTAATTAAAGACAAAAGATGTCAAATATCTGGCAAAAGAATTTAATGTTTGTAGTTTTTTGTAATGTCCTTTTTATTGAAAATTTAATAAACAGTCTTGTCCTATAATAGTACTTTTTTTCAAGATTTTCAGTAGTTTGTCTTCTTTAAGATAAAGTTTTCCGGCCCACCTAGTCGATGGTCTTCATACTTTTGGCCCACCAATGACTTTGAGTTTGACATGGCTGGTTTACACATTGTGGCGTGAACATTGTCCAATATGCCGAAAGAAACGCGTTCATTAAGTGCGGTTTAAATCAGTTCGTGAAAGATTTTCCTGATTTTATGATTGACGGTTTTGTGCTATTTTGTAAATATTGTGATGTTCCTGTTACTGCGAACAAGAAATTCCAAGTGACAAAACACATAGGAACTACAAAGCATCAGATCCAAAAAAGTAAAAAGTGTGCTCAGAAACAAGTTTTAATCACCACAGCATTTTCACCAGGACCGAGACTCAAACGATCAAAGTTCAATGAGGATTTGTGCAAGGCGTTTAATAGTGCGGATATTCCACTGAATAAATTAAGTAATCCTGCCCTGAAGTAATTTTTAGAGCAGTACATGAAGACATCAATTCCACATGAATCCACGTTAAGGAAAAACTATGTTCCAGATTTATACAATAAGACAGTTACCGAATTGCGGGAAAAAGTAGAAGATAAAAGTATATGGGTGTCAGAAGATAAAACAACTGATGGAACAGAGAGTTGCTCATTTTGTTTTTGGTGTGTTGGATGTAGAAGCAGAAAGGGATAAATCATATTTACTTACAATGAAGACCTTAGACAAAGTAAATCATTCAACTGTTGCTGGATTTTTCAACTACTCTCTCACTCTTTTATGGTCCGGTGGTATTAAATATGATAGAGTGTTAGTGGCAATTACAGATGCTGCTCCATACATGTGTAATGAGTGGTCTACAAATATTGTACCCTAAAATGATACAAGCCACATGTCTTGCCCATGGACTTCATCGAGTTGCAGAACAAGTTCGGTCTTTTTATCCACGAGTGAACGATCTGATTTCCTCGGTGAAGAAAGTATTCCTAGAAGCTTCGACTCGGGTAGAGAAATTTAGGGAAACTGCAGGAAACATTCCCCTGCCCCTATCACCAATTGTAACTAGATGGGGAACTTGGATAAACGCTGCCATTTATTACGCAGAATGTGTTTCTGGGAATAAATTGCCAAGACTTAGCTAGTAGTTTGATGCAGTCGAATCGACATGTGCAACATCTAGTTGTTGAGGATATCTTCCGTGTATTGCTTTTGATTTCACTGATCGAGTTGCGTAAAAGTTAACTCAATTCTTGGTGCTTGAAGATTTAACGGCGTATATCCTGCATCCGCCTGGCAAATAACTCTGAAAAATGGATTACCGTCGACTTTCTCGAGGAAGTATTTTCTAATTAGCGATCTATTGTTCGTGCAACATGGTCTATCAATCCTCGCCCTGTGTGATCTGGGCAGCGTGGGGCGCTCCGTTGTTGATTTCGGATCATGAGATCTAAATTTTGTCATAGTCCAAAAGTGTATGTGAAAACGGGCATCGTATAAGTATTTCTTCCATTTATTTGTGTTTTGAGAATGTTGGTAAAACGAGATACTTTTGGATAGTGTTTCTTTTGATTATCTTATGCTCGACTGCTGGGTACCTAGTTGTTTCTATAATTCAATTTAAAACCTCTTATAACGCTTAACTTAACGTCTATTATGTTTTTAAGCCTGTAACGTTTTGTTTTATATACATTTACTTTATTTTTATTTTGTGTTAGCAGGTCTGATGATGCCCGTAGGGCGAAACATATTAACTTAGACATATATTTGACCTTTGACTTCGATTTTAGTTTTTTGTTGATAACATTTTTAACTTTACATCAGTATACTAAAATTCCCGATAAAATACGAATAAATCCTATACCATTTCGCATCTGTTGCAAAGCTATTTTATGTGTTGCATTGGCACATCGGAAACAATTTTCGTTAGGAAATTTATGAAGACATTCTGACACAATATGTGACAGAATTTTATATTTCTCACAGAACTTCGATGGCCGACAAAATATTATCTACAATTTTTATTTTGATTTTCTTTGTTCCATATCCATTGTGAATGTGGGAAGCACAAGTGACACATATATTGAATTTGAATTGGAAAACTGTGCTTTTTTCTGGATTTCAATTAGAAAGTGTGACAACTAATTCGATTTCTTGTTTTAGTGTAGGTTACCGTTAAACTGATTTTTCTTAATGAGGTAGCAGTATTCGTTTTTGAAATATACACGTTTAAATTTTAGGCCATGTAATACATGTATATTTTTATTTTTTGGATTTGAATTTACGACGAGTATTAAAAGGAAACAAAATATCCCCATATAAGTTTATTCCATTTTTAAGTGAAGCTGATTATCATACCATACTGAAACTTTGTATGCAGATGATGGACCTGCATTTTGAGAAAGGGATTTTAAATGGAATCCTTTGGACAGATAAGGAGATATTTTCCACTGCGGGAATGTATAACGAAAAAAATACTCACTACTATTCTGAGACAAATAAACATTTGGTAAAACAAAAAGTCAAGAACATCAAAGTGTGGTGTGGTATTATAAACGATCGCCTATGTTTTTGACCACTATTTGAATAGACAAACATTTTTAAACCTTTTAAGAAGTCAAATTATCACTATCAATGATCTTCCGGAACATATTCGTGGTACATCAACAAGATAATGCTCCATTCACTGTGGGTAATGTATAAGAGCATTTTAAACGAGCAATTTAATTTAAGTATATATAGTAACGATGAGATTCCATGGCCGCCGCGAAGTCCCGATTTGACACCCACAGACTATTTTTTAAGGAGCACACTTAAAGACAGTGGCGGCTCGCGGGTGAAAAAGTAAGTGAAGTACAAATGAAGCAAGAAAATATCGCAATCATTTTTTTTTATATATGGAGGGTGTAAAATATTTTTTTACGACTTACCTAAATTTTGTATACTAAATCAATTCTCCTATCCGTCATAGCAGCAAATTTATTTATAACATCCTCATAAAATGGATGCTCTTGCAGCGATATATTCCAATTACTCTCATTGGCAAAAATAAGACTAAGCTCATTTTTAAGTCGTTGACTTTTTGAAATTATTTATTTCCCCATATAACTGAAACAAATTTTCAAGCGGCCAGTCGGAAAATTTAAACTATATTCGGAAAATTTGGCAGAATCTGCCAAACATAAAAATGTAAGTTTTTCAGATTCTTGAAAGCTTAGTGTCATTTCTATTAAAATATGGTCCAATATTTCATAAAAAAGGGTTCTATACTTAGCCCTAATTTTTTCAGGTGAAAGCTTAGGAAGCTCACGTTTGTAATAATTTATTTTTGTAATAAAATTTGCTTTATCAAACATGATATTAAAAAATGTTCATTTCTTTTTTTACAGAGCGCCTCACGACAGCGTTTTATATTGGATGTACAAAAATGTATGTCAAACGATTGTTTGAAGAACGTCAAATAGTATGTCCGTGATTGAGAAAATGTCATTAAACACTAATGCCAGAAACGTGAATTCAAAATCGTTCATCTCACCTAGTCACAGTTTGTAATAAATTCAAAGACGTCTTTTAATTTATTCCAGTCTTGAACAATCACATTTACTAACTTCGAATTTGAAGACCAACGAGCATACGTTTGTTTGGCTGAGTGATGAAAAAATAAGGGAATACCACTAAAGCTTGCAAAAACAAATTCGACATTTAGAAATATTTTTTAGACTTTGCTGCATCACAAGGTTAAGACGATGCGCAAGACAATGGACAAATACAGACTGCGGGGCTTTTTCTTTTATTTTTTTTTGAAGGACATTTAGATGTCTAGACATCACACTTGCGCCATCGTAACATTGTCCTATTAATTTATGTTTATAGTCAAATTGGTCCAAAATTTGATCCAATAGAGAATATAAATTCTCCGACGTTCTAGCGGAGCTGACATTATAAAATCCTAAGAATCTCTCGACTACTAAACCTTCTGAATTAACGTATCTTAAAATTAGGGAGCACAGAAAAAACTGTGTGTTCATTATTAGTTTTCGAGTCACCAGTAAAAACGTTTTTAATTTTTTCGTGATGATCTTTTAGTTCTTGGGAACTTCTCGATATTAATAAACTTAAAAGCTCTTTAAAATTCCCTCTGTTTAATGACTCCTTCCTTATTCCACACTGAATATTTATTGGAAAATAGTAAACAAGGCCAGCAAAACAAGTTTTGTAATATTTGACTACTACATAACCATTTGTAGGCCGAAAACCGGGATGACTTAAAACTTACATTCCATGTTCTGCCACTTTTTTTTATTTCTTTTTTTGCGGAAATTGTCAAGTCAAACCTTGGCTGCCCTATATTTAATACATCCCTCTGATCTTGTTCCTTCCATTGATTAAATGGAGTTTCCAACAAAATACAAACCATATCCGTGATCGGATTCATTTTAAAGCGTAAATATTATAGTCAACTAATAATGTACATTAATAAACCCGACACCAAATAAAGTTGTAACAATACTATAAATAAATATAACACAAAACAGTCGAGCTAACTGCAAAGGAACTCACCGGTTGCAGCGAAATCCGCCAAAATAAAAGTAAACAACCACCCTAACCTCAACGACACGTGGGTGTAGTGTTCTGTCGCATCAATTCACCGAGAGCGTTGTATGGTTAACATTATTCTTCCACGCTCTCGACGTCATCGCGTACGCGTTGTCATGGCAACATAGTAGGAAAATCGTAAACTAAACATAGCACCTCCAGCAAAGTCGAAGCGGTTTGCGCCACTGTTATAGTTGTTATAATTAAGTTCGAATGAAAGTTTTAAAAAGACATGCCGCCAACGGTCAAGCAAAATATTTATTCGAGATGTACAGTTTATTTTTTGCAAATTAGGTGAATAAATGAATGTAAAAGCTAAAATTTTAAGAGATATATAATACATGTAGTTACATGTTTGCTTGTTTATTTTTCCTGGTGAGGTAGCACTTCACCTTTTCGCCTGAATAGCCACCACTGCTTAAAGATAAAGTGTATAAAAATCGAAACAGTTATTCTGTAAACGAATTAAAATAAAATATTCGTAAAGAAATTATTAGTCTTAATAATAGTGACGCCGTCCGAAAGGCTGTTGCATACATTCAAGTGCGATATACACTGTGTATAGCAGAAAACGGCCAGTATGTGGAAAATCAATTATATAGTCATTTGTTTTTAATTTTTCTTGTTTTTCTATTTCCATGTAATCTGTGTGTTACTCAAGAAATTCGGTTCTAATATTAATTTAATTAATTTAAAATGTATATATTTTATTATATATATATATATATATATATATATATATATATATATATATATATATATATATATATATATATGAAAAAATAGATGTTTTTATGATCATTTGCGTAAATAAAAAACATAGTGGGTGTTCTATTTAAAAAAATCGACTTTTTCACTTTAAAAAGGTTCAAGATTGATTTCGTAGTATGTCCACCCTGTATAGTTATGGACAAAAATGTTGTATTCCGTATATGCATTGATGCTTTATAAATTGAAAACTACCACCTAAGCGCCCAATTTTAGATTTTTGCTATTTTTTTAGCTCCAGTTTTCAAAAAATCACACATAACCTTAATTTTCTCGGCTACTACGCAGAAATCGACTCTAGTATAAATTGGTAACTTATGTTTATTTTTAACATGGAATAAAATAAAAAAATACAGGGTGTTCCATTTAAAATTTAATAGTTGATGTAGTCCCAGCAAAATGGGGACACCCTGTATACATGGAAATATTATATTTAAAACTTGAAATTTAATGAAACTTTTTTTCGCATCTATTACGTATTTCCAGATAGTATAGTGGGTACTTTTATGTGGAACACGGTGTACAACTTCGTCTGTTTAGTTTTAATATCACAAATAAACCACTAAAAACCATTAATTATAGCTATAATAATTGCATCATTATAACTTTATAAGGGATCTTAATATGTCATAAAATATCTATCCTATATATACGATAATCAGCTTGACAAGGATTTTCTGAAAACTCCCTCAGGGATAGCTGTGATATTTGTATCCCCGGAAGTAGTATTTCTAATTACAAGTCGGCCAACTGCCAAGGTTACTTAATTTCTGGATTCTCCCGGGAACTGGCTGATTGAATGCTACTCCGGTCTTATTTCTCTTGACATCCCGATTTTGTCTGCGCTATCGATAGGTATCGCTTTATTTTAACTGTCCCATATTTATTCACTGCCGAGATAACTAACTGAAGCACTGAAGACTTTTCAGGCATAATTTATTAAATTGAAAAATTTCCGTTTTTCCGGCAGAATTAGATCAAGCATTGAGAGGTTTTTCTGATTTTACACTAGCCAATTCTTATATGCACAACATTTTAAAGAAATATGGGATCGATTTTTTTTGACATGTTTTATGAGTGAATTGTAAACACCCGAATAAGCATGTTTTTTTATTAAGCGAAAAATAAAGGTGCTTTTATATGAATTCACTGAAAAAAATTGTTTTAATAGTTTTTTACTTCCCTCCTGAAAAGGAAGTACCTATTGAAATCGTGAAAAAATCACGTTTTAGGGTTCCTAGATGCCGAAAAACATGTTTCTCAATTCCGTCATATGGAAAATATGAGTCTGATTCATATTAAAAATCTATAACTTGTCTATTCTTGGATAAATGGCTTTCAAACTTTGTATCACCATAGTAGTTGGTATAAAGGTAAAATCTATTATATAGATTGAACAAATATTATTTCTCACACGCGTTTATTTTTAACATAATACAGGGTGATTCATGAGGAAATGTCAATACTTCAGGTAAAAGCCTATATAAATAAGTGTCCGCAAGGCCTTAGTTCTCGAGATACAGGGTGTTAAAGTTTTTATTTAATTTTCCTATTTTTTAAATAAAATCTATGATAATGTAAATAATGGAGTGAAAATTGATATACGGGGGTTTTTACTTGTAGGGGGCGCCACCTACATGTCTTTCTACTCCTTCGAACAATCACAACTTTTTGGCACAGTCTTGTATTACATTTTTGAGTAAAACAAATTATTCCCTTGCCATTTCTACGTCAAAAAGGTATACTTGTTAAAAGTGGATACGAGCAACCGTCTTCGAGATATTTGGATTTAAAACAATTTCGGCGCATGTAATTTTTTATCGCAAAATTTTAAAAGTTTGTTCTTTTGTCCAAATTTAAACGCATCTTGGCACAAAAGCTTTGAAATGAAAGACTAACAAATTTTTTTGAGGTGTGTATTCAGTGCCTCAGACATAAACTAAACAAAAGGTATTTAATTTTTATTAAAATTGTTATTATTAAGTTGTTTTTAATAAAATCTCGGTTACGTTTTATAATTTTCAAAAATTCCACCATTTGCCTCTAAGCACAGGTTAGCTCTATGGTGTATAGCTCGGGTTGCTCTGTGGATACATTCGGGCGCATTTCGTAGTGTTTGTGCTGCGTTTGTTATCCGATCCAATAATGCTTCTCTTGTATTTACTTTAGTGAAATATACCAGTGATTTGAACCATCCCCAAAGACAATAATCCAAAGGATTAAGGTCTGGCGATCTAGGTGGCCAATTAAACGAACCTCCCCGACCAATCCATCGGTTTGGAAAGTTTTGGTTTAAAAAATCTCTTACGAGTAAACTGTAGTGTGCAGGGGCTCCATCATGCTGCAAATACATGTTTTGTCTTACATTAAGGGGAAGTGATTTTCAAGAAAGTTTAAATATTTTTCTCCTGTAAGACTACCGTCGATTATAAATGGACCAATTAAATGACCATTTAACATTCCACACCACACATTAATGCTAAATTTATGTTGGAAATTATGTTCTACTGTAGCGTGAGGATTTTCATATGACCACCGGTGTTCATTGTGAAGATTATTTATACCATCACGCGTGAACTGTGCTTCATCAGTGAACAAAACATACCTATACAACCTTCGATCTTCATTAATCCAGTTACAGAATTGCATTCTCAACTCAAAATCACCCTCCTGCAAATGTTGAACCCGTTGTAAATGAAATAGGTATAAACAATTAATGTGAAGATTTCTCCAAGCAGACGATTGTGTAATTTGATAAGTATCTGCAATCCGCCTAGTGCTTATGCTTGGATCATTTTCGACGGCATTGAGTATAGCCTCTTCTACTTCAACGTTGGGTCCCGATTCCCTTTCAGATACAATTTTCGCACTTGGAAACATCCCAGATTCTCCAGCCGTAGTTAAAACTTGTTGAAAAACTCTTCTATCTAGCAACCTTCTATCTGGAAAACGACGCTGGTACTGCTTGAATTGCGACCCCATTGCACAAGCCATAGACGAATATCATATCTGCATATTTACGATGCGAGAGAGATCTAAAGTTTCTTAAATGATTATTGTCAGATAATAAAAGTTATGAACAGAAATTGACAGTGACAAAATTTGATCTTATTATTAACTGACATTACTATTGCTAAGTAACAGGAAAAACGATGAGAACACCAACCAGCGGTTGTTCTGTCCGGCAAGGCACACTTCTATTTTTTTATAATACGTGCATACTTTATGTGAATTTGATAAAAAAAATCACATGCGCCGAAACTGTTTTAAGTCCAAATATCTCGAAAACGGTTGCTCGTATAAACTTTTAACAGGTATACCTTTTTGACGTAGAAATGGCAAGGGAATAATTTGTTTTGCTCAAAAATGTAATACAAGACTGTACCAAAAAGTTGTGATTGTTCGAAGAAGTAGAAAGACATGTAGGTGTCGCCCCCTACAAGTAAATACTAATATTAGATTCGAATTTGTCATACCAAAAAACCCCCGTATATCAATTTTCACTCCATTATTTACATTATCATACATTTCATTCAAAAAATAGGAAAATTAAATAAAAATTTTAACACCCTGTATCTCGAGAACTAAGGCCTTGCGGACACTTATTTATATAGACTTTTATATGGTTATATGGTATATGGTTACTGGAAGAAAGCTTACGAATTTTGCGTTTACGTTTGCTTCTAGCTCTTCATGATTTTTTAAACCTGTTATTCAAACTGTAACACTTTGAACATAATATTAAAATTAATTGCCTGTATATACAGTGTGTTTATTTAAGCATCATCGCATCCACTAAATCTTTTCAGTATTCCTACTTGAGGAAAAGAAAAAAAGAGCAAACTTTTATAATATGCAGTCAATTCGTGTTACGTAGTAATATATGTACAGGGTGTCCCATTTTGGGTACTTTTGCGAGGTATCTCCGTTATTTTTATAGGTAGAAAGTTGAGGTTTTCGCGACAATGTGCTACTTTTTCGTAAAACTAAAGATGCCCTTAATAAAATTTTCATAGCCCTTTTAATTTTTAAGATACAGGGCTAAATTGAAAATGTTGCATTTTCAGGCACCCCTCGTATCTCAGCTATCAGATAACTTATCGAAAATATGAAAACTGTTTCTTATATAATTTTTCCCGTATTCGCCTTCGGAATTAATATACAAGGCCAGGTCAAAAAGTTATCGGACCCTATTTTATTTTTTTAAGGGAACACCCTGTATATTTATAGCTTATACGATTTGTCTTTTTTACTTTTTTAAAAATATATAACTCTATGTACTTTCACTCTTTCAGAAACACGGAAATAAATGACAATTTTCTGAAATTAAATGCATAATTTAATAGTAGGTTATGGCTATTGTTTATGACAACAAACAAAAACAAGTGTCAAATATAATCTCATCGATTTATGGATCGAATTTTGGTTTATAAAGCAGTTTATAAACGTTCTTTTGGTATTTTTATTTAATTGATATTTATCAATTTCTTCGAATAATGGCAGTGTATGAAAATTATGAAAGATATGATATGCTGGTGTGTTTTATACAGAGTAATGAAAATTCTGAAGAAACCTCGGAATTATATTTCCAAAGGTAAGTAAGCTATTATTGCTATGAAAATCTGTATTAACATTATAGGTTTGTACTTGTTAGATATCCAGAAAGAGCGCAACCGTTTTTTGAGATATCTGCTCGTTTAAAAGCAAATTCAGTTGACCACGCATCATTTGTTCACCCGCGTCCGAAAACATACAACAAAGAGAACAGGGAAAGAAAAGATATAGATGTTTTGGAATATATAGAAGCAACACTTTCGTCCTCATGTAGAAAAATTGAGAAGGAAATTGGTGTACCAAAAACTAACGGTCAGAGGATCTTGAAGAAATATAAGTATCATCCATACAAATTTAATATAGTGCAACATTTGCATCCGGCGAGCGCCGGGCACTATTTTGCCATTGGTATTTGGAACAAATCGACGCTAACGATTTATTTGGCAGACTTGTTATCTGGTCAGACGAATACTTTGCGGGAAACTTTAATCGTCACAATACCAGGAACTGGCATAGTGAAAAATCAGCATTTTATATTGAAAGGTCACAACAAGGACGCTTTGGAGGTTGGGTGTCATGTTTTATTTTGGGCAGACATACAGTTTATAGGATTTTTGAAGCAGGTCTTACAGCACGTAGATACCTAGAAATCCTTGAGGAAGTTATTCCAGAACCGCTCTAAAATATTCCATTCGCCCAATATAATGCTGTTTACCTACAGCAAGATGATGCCCCAACTGTAGGATCTTAAGGGAATTTCTTGATAATAACTTTCCTCAAAGATGGATAGGTACCAAGGGACCTATTAGATGGCCTCCACTTTAGATCTCCCAATTTTAGATTTTTTTTATAGGGCTATATACAAAATGAAGTATATAAAACACGATATCACGACATAGTAGAACTTCGCCTTTTGAAATCTGCGAATGACACCAATGGTTCTTTTTAACGCTATTCAAAGAATTACAAAAATGTGCCAATTTTGCATTAGAGAAAAGGGTCGTCAATTTAAACATCACCTTTAAAAATTAGTTTTTTTTTTCTTTTTTTTAATAGTGTTATTTTTTGAGTTTGTTATATTGTTACTATAAAACTCTTCTTACAAACTTACTATTATTAAAAAACTCTAGGTATTTTTATATAAGAAAATACCTATATGCAAGGTATCCAATTCTTCGTTAGCAATATGTAACTTTGAATTGTTTATTATTGTTATTCATGGCCTACTATTAAATTATGCATTTAATTTCAGAAAATTGTCATTTATTTGCGTGTTTCTGAGAAAAAGTGCATTCTATTATATATTTTTGAAAAGTAAAAAAAAGACAAATTTTATAGTCTATAAATTGACAGGGTGTTCTATTTAAAAAAATAAAAGTAGGGTCCGATAACTTTTTGACCTGACCCTGTATACTAAGCAGAAATGCAAGGAGGTAAACCACTCCTGATACTTCTTGGCGGGAAATTTAAAAAATGGTGGGGAATTAAAAAATTGGCGGGAAAGTGTTAAGGGTAAGTTTTTTACCTTTTCGCATTTCTTCTATTCTGATACAAATTATGTATTTGCATTTAAGATGTTTCCGCTTTGAGATTAAAACAGTAAAAATTCGTAAGACAAAATTATATATTTTTTTAGAATAGCAGAAATGGAAAGAAGTAATCTACTCCTGATACCTCTAAGCGGGAAATTTAAAAAATGGCGGGAAATTAAAAAATTGCCGGGAGAGTATTTAGAGCAAAATTTTTCCACCCTTGCGTTTCTGCTGTCCTGATACAAATTGTTTTTCACTTTCAGATTTTGCCACCAAAAGCAGTCATTTTCAGCAGGCGGCCTAGAAAGGTTCTCATCTAGGGTAATTTTTTCTCCATTTTATCTTAAAATCTCAGTTTCTCGAGGAACTACGAGTTTCTTGGTAAAACGGACAGCAGAAATGGATTCCCCCCATTCTTACAGATAAGACAGAAATGCTTTCAACGCAATTCTAGAAAGTTCTTTTTTTTGTGAAAAAAGTTTCCGTAGTATAGTCCATAGATTTTGTCAAAAAAAGATGACCTTCAGATTTTCTTTTAAGTTTAGCTGTTTGATAATTCGATAGTACTGAAAACGAAAAAAGCAGCCCTATTTACATATCTTTGCTATTTGTCATAGGGAGCTTAAAAGGTTCTCGTCTTGGGTAAATAATTTTTCCTCCATCTTTTCTTAAAATCTTAATTTCTGGAGGAACTACGAGTTTGTCGGCAAAACGGACAACAGATCCGAACAGATAAGAGAGGAACGCTTTCAACGCAATTCTAGAAAGTTTATTTTTTTGTGAAAAAAGTTTCTATGGATTTTGTCAAAAAAAGATAACCTTCAGATTTTCCTTTAAGTTTGTCTGTTTGATAATTCGTTAGTACTGAAAACGAAGAAAGCGGCCATTTTTACGTATCTTTGCTGTATATCACAGGGAGCCTAAAAAGGTTCTCGCCTTAGATAAATAATTTTTCCTCCATTTTTTTCTCTCGGTAAAACGAACAGAAGAAATGAATTCCTCACATCCGAATAGTTAAGAGAGGAATGATTTCAACGCATATCTAGAAAGTTTATTTTTTCGTGAAAAAAAGTTTCCATAGTATAGTCCATGGATTTTGTCAAAAAAAGATGACCTTCAGATTTTCCTTTAAGTTTGTCTGTTTGATAATTCGATAGTACTGAAAACGAAGAAAGCGGCCATTTTTACGTATCTTTGCTGTATATCACAGGGAGCCTAAAAAGGTTCTCGGCTTAGATAAATAATTTTTCCTCCATTTTTTCATAAAATCTCAATTTCTGGAGGAACTATGAGTTTCTCGGTAAAACGAACAGAAGAAATGAATTCCTCACTTCCGAATAGTTAAGAGAGGAATGATTTCAACGCATATCTAGAAAGTTTATTTTTTCGTGAAAAAAAGTTTCCATAGTATAGTCCATGGATTTTGTCAAAAAAAGATGACCTTCAGATTTTCCTTTAAGTTTGTCTGTTTGATAATTTGATAGTACTGAAAACGAAGAAAGCAGCCATTTTTACGTATCTTTGCTGTATATCACAGGGAGCCTAAAAAGGTTCTCGTCTTGGCTAAATAATTTTTCCTCCATTTTTTCATAAAATCTCAATTTCTGGAGGAACTATGAGTTTCTCGGTAAAACGAACTTTAGAAATGAATTCCCCACATCCGGATAGTTAAGAGAGGAATGATTTCAACGCATATCTAGAAAGTTTATTTTTTCGTGAAAAAAAGTTTCCATAGTATAGTCCATGGATTTTGTCAAAAAAAGATGACCTTCAGATTTTCCTTTAAGTTTGTCTGTTTGATAATTCGATAGTACTGAAAACGAAGAAAGCGGCCATTTTTACGTATCTTTGCTGTATATCACAGGGAGCCTAAAAAGGTTCTCGCCTTAGATAAATAATTTTTCCTCCATTTTTTCATAAAATCTCAATTTCTGGAGGAACTATGAGTTTCTCGGTAAAACGAACAGAAGAAATCAATTCCTCACATCCGAATAGTTAAGAGAGGAATGATTTCAACGCATATCTAGAAAGTTTATTTTTTCGTGAAAAAAAGTTTTCCATGGATTTTGTCAAAAAAAGATGACCTTCAGATTTTCCTTTAAGTTTGTCTGTTTGATAATTTGATAGTACTGAAAACGAAGAAAGCGGCCATTTTTACGTATCTTTGCTGTATATCACACGGAGCCTAAAGAGGTTCTCGTCTTGGCTAAATAATTTTTCCTCCATTTTTTCATAAAATCTCAATTTCTGGAGGAACTATGAGTTTCTCGGTAAAACGAACGGTAGAAATGAATTCCCCACATCCGGATAGTTAAGAGAGGAATGATTTCAACGCATATCTAGAAAGTTTATTTTTTCGTGAAAAAAAGTTTCCATAGTATAGTCCATGGATTTTGTCAAAAAAAGATGACCTTCAGATTTTTCTTTAAGTTTGTCTGTTTGATAATTTGATAGTACTGAAAACGAACAAAGCAGCCATTTTTACGTATCTTTGCTGTATATCACAGGGAGCCTAAAAAGGTTCTCGTCTTGGATAAATAATTTTTCCTCCATTTTTTCATAAAATCTCAATTTTTGGAGGAACTATGAGTTTCTCGGTAAAACGAACAGTAGAAATGAATTCCCCGCATCCGAAGAGATGAGAGAGGAATGATTTCAACGCAATTCTAGAAAGTTTATTTTTTTGTGAAAAAAAGTTTTCATAGTATTTTGTCAAAAAAAGAAGCCCTTCTGAATTTCCTTTAAGTTTGTCTGTTGGATAAAAAAATCGGAGGCAAGTATTGATAGTACAATTTTTATCTCCTTGCATTTCTGCTATCCGGGTACAAATTATAATTTTCCTTTTCAGATTTCGCCTCTTAGGAATTAAAACCCAAGTTAAAATGTCATAGTATATTAAGAGATCAGAAATGCGAAGAGGTAAACCACTCCTGATACTTCTTGGCGGGAAATTTAAAAAATGGCGGGAAATTCAACATTTGGCGGTAAAGTATTGAGTAAATTTTTTTACCTCTTCGCATTTCTTCTATTCTGATACAAATTATATTTTTACCTGTGAGATGTTGCCACTTTAAGATTAAAACAGTAAAAAATTCGTAAGATAAAAAGTACATATTTTATTAGGATAGCAGAAATGAAAAGAGGTAACTACTCCTGATACCACTTGGCGTGAAATTTAAAAAATGGCGGGAATTTCTAAAATTGGCGGGAAAGTATTAAGAGAAAATTTTTCCCCGTTGCATTTCTGCTCTCCTGATACAGATTGTTTTTAATTTTCAGATTTTGCCACTTGGAAATTAAAATACTAAAAATTAGTAAGTTAAACATTCAACATTTTATTAGGAGAGGAGAAATGCAAGGATGATACTTTTTTTGGTGGGATTTCAAAAATTAAAGAGAATTTTGATGGGAATTTCCGCGCAAAATTAAAAAATTGGCGGGAATGTGTTAGAGTTAAAAGTTTATCTCCTTGCATTTCTGCGACTCTATTTTATTTTTCCGCTTAAATTTTGTTATCTCCAAAACTAAAAATCATGTACTTACCACACATCCAACACACCTTCTTCTCGACGAAATCCAGATAAAAACTCCAGATTGATCATCCAACTAGGTTTTCAAATACACTAGTAAGGCTGACCAATCTAGGAGATTAAAATCAGGTTTTTAGCAGGAAATCAGAAATATCTCCTAAAATCGGTTTGGACAGTATTAAATCACTGGAGAAATATTCCTTCATCCAGAGCTCCAAGCATCTTTCCTTTCGTTGTTTCAAGAAAAAAATGTTTAAGAAAAAATGCATTTTTTTTCTTAAAATCTCAATTTCTGGAGTATCTATGAGTTTATCGGTAAAACGGAGAGCATAAATGGATTCCCCGCATCCGAATAGATACGAGAGGAATGATTTCAACGCAATTCTAGAAAGTTTACTTTTTCGTGAAAAAAAGTTTCCATAGTATAGTCCATGGATTTTGTCAAAAAAAGATGACCTTCACATTTTCCTTTAAGTTTGTCTGTTTAATAATTCGATAGTACTGAAAACGAAGAAAGCGGCCATTTCTATGTATCTTTGCTGTATGTCAAACGGGGCCTAAAAGATTCTCGTCTTGGGTAAATAATTTTTCCCCCATTTTTTCATAAAATCTCAATTTCTGGAGGAACTATGAGCTTCTCGATAAAAAGGAATAATTTCAACGCAATTCTAGAAAGTTTATTTTTTGGTGAAAAAAAGTTTCCATAGTATATATAGTCCATTGATTTTGTCAAAAAAAATATGACATTCAGATTTTCCTTTGTTTGTCTGTTTGATAATTCGATAGTACTGAAAACGAAGAAAGCGGCCATTTCTATGTATCTTTGCTGTATGTCAAACGGGGCCTAAAAAGATTCTCGTCTCGGGTAAATAATTTTTCCTCCATTTTTTCATAAAATCTCAATTTCTGGAGGAACTATGAGCTTCTCGATAAAAAGGACAG
The DNA here is from genome assembly GCA_030620095.1 of Kuschelorhynchus macadamiae. Lineage (NCBI taxonomy): Eukaryota > Metazoa > Arthropoda > Insecta > Coleoptera > Curculionidae > Kuschelorhynchus > Kuschelorhynchus macadamiae. The sequence goes on from JAUTXW010004576.1 coordinate 704,873, forward strand.
CAGAAATGAATTCTCCGCATCCGAATAGTTAAGAGAGGAATGATTTTAACGCAATTCTAGAAAGTTTATTTTTTCGTGATAAAGTTTCCATTGGATTTTGTCAAAAAAATATGACCTTCAGATTTTCCTTTAAATTTGTCTGTTTGATAATTCGATAGTACAGAAAACGAAGAAAGCTGCCATTTTTACGTATCTTTGCTGTATGCCACAGGCGGCCTAAAGAGGTTCTCGTGTTGGGTAAATACTTTTTCCTCCATTTTTTCATAAAATCTCAATTTCTGGAGGAACTATGAGTTTCTCGGTAAAACGAACAGCAGAAATGAATTCCCCGCATCCGAATAGATAAGAGAGGAATGATTTTAACGCAATTCTAGAAAGTTTATTTTTTCGTGAAAAAAAGTTTCCATGGATTTGTCAAAAAAAGATGACCTTCAGATTTTCCTTTAAGTTTATCTGTTTGATAATTCGATAGTACTGAAAACGAAAAAATAACCATTTTTATATATCTTTGCTATAAGTCACAGGGGCCTCAAAAGTTTCTGGCCTAGGGTAAATAATGTCTCTCTATTTTTTCTTAAAATTTCTATTTCTTGAAGTTTCTCGGTTCCTATGAAAGACACATATGACAACACATGCTCTTTCACACACTCCTTTATGTACCTATCGGAACTGAGGCTACCTGTTCGAAACGTCACAGGTTCCGTTTCTGCTTCCAAAGAAATACCTCCCATTACCATAAAAAACATTTACAAAATCAACGTAAAAAAATCTTATTCAATTGACTTTAAATTTTGTAGAAAAATTAAATGTGATATAGGGACTGGTACGAATTCAAAATGAAGTAACAAAATCGCGGTGTGTGTCAATGTAAAAATTGCTTATTGAATTTATTTTAAATTATGCCCAAAAATCAGGTGTAGCATCGTTAGAAAATAATAAAATAGCACACAATAATATGTTTAAAAGGACATATACATATGTGTTCCTAAATAACCATATACTGAACTAAATTGGGTCACACTTCTCTATTCCTAATAAAATGAAATATTCATAACGATGGAATTTCCGGGTAATGGAAATTTACCGACTTTCTTTATTGACATCTCTATATTAAAGAGAAGGTTACTAAACATTCAATTTTATCAACATTTTTGTTTGTCAGGTAAAATTTGTTGTCCAGTGTTTCTATTATAGGTTACGACAGTACGTTATCAATGTTTTCGAAGCCTACATCTCGACAGAAATTAACTACCTACTTCAAAGGACTAATTTTTCGTTAAATTAAAATCAAACATTTATTTAAAACGTTCGGTCAAAAACTAGCTTACACTTTTTTAATTAATCTTATTTTTATTAACAAACCTTTATCCAAAAGCATGCTGGGCCACTCAAGACTAAGCAGACCTAGACAGAGCATTTTAAAATCATAAATATGTTTCTCAGTATTATTAAGAATCAACAAAAATTTAAAAGCTATCACACTGATTATCATCCGGCGTCGTATCGCTGTAAATAAACGGACCCATATTTCAACGGGCCCTTACGTATATCTACGTAAAACCGAAAACCTAACTAATAGCTGTTTATTAAAAAGATAGTAGAGAAATAAAAAACCGCTCTCCCAGGCAATTCTCGGCTATCCGTCATCGGAATATTTTTTATCTGCTGTCAAGCCGCAACATAAAACACTGCAAGATAAAGTGGAGTAGTTTCCTCCAGAGAGCTCTAACGGCCGAATTCGATATAGATGGGCCTGGATGGACGTATATTATGACTCGATAGCCGAGAGCCCGAAACCCATACGTCAAAAGTTACGTCGACACCCCATGTCACATGTCACGTCTTATACCTTAGTTTACCATCGGTTACTTTTTATATAAGTGTAACTCGGTAAGATGTAACAATGTATAAAACAATTTTTTATCTGTTTTCTTTCTTATCTGCTAAAAAAAAAAATCGGTAAATTTCCTTTACCCGGAACTTCCCTTGTTATGAATATTTCCTTTTATTAGGAATAGTGAAGTGTGACCCGATTTATTTCAGTACATAGTCTACTTATGCTACATTTGACTTGTGAGCATAATTTAAAATAAATTCAATAAGTAGTTTTTAAATTAAGACATATCGTCCTTTTCTTACGCCATGTTGAATTCGTACCAGTTTATTCCTATATCACATTTAATTTTTCTCTAAAATTTAAAGTCAGTTGAATAAGGTATTTTTACGTTGATTTTTGAAAAAATTTATTTGGCACAGTGGATCGAGGTATGGGAAAATTTGGACTTTCGTTTTAAAATTCAATAATCTTTTTTGTTTTAAACTTTGGTTGCTTCTTTTGGATTAGTAAAAAGGAAAAAAACACATTAAGATAAAATATTAGATTTTCATATAAATATTCCATATTATTATGTCAAAAATGTATATTATAGTGGCAAAAATGTCAAAAATTAAATAAAATGGATAATTTCATAAGGTTTATTCATATTATTTCAAGAGGACGCAAACATAATAAATGTAATGTAAATCAAGTTCTATTCATACGTGCAATAAAATGTTTAAATATTTTTTTACAGGGTGATATAAAAATTAGTTTAAAAAAATAAAAACAGTAAATATTTGAAAAACAAATGAGCAGATCAAATTCATATTTTAAGCACTAATAAAGCTTTTAGAGGCGAGTTTACTCGTTTACTTATAAAAACTAAAGTTTCCAGGTCCGCACTAACAAATATTTACTTTCTGTTTTTTTTTTGTTAGAAAGAATGCCTACAGGAAATATAAAATTTTTTATAATCTCGGCTCCATGTATGAGAATTTTGTGCATGGATGCCGGCATGTAATACCATCCATATAAATGTATAAATAATTTTGCTGTTTCTTTGGCAAACTGATCAAATTTTTGTGCATTAATATTTTCTCCAGACGCCAAAACTTGCAGTATAACATAAAATCTTTTTATTAAAGTTTAATCAATACCAGTAATTTCAGATGACTTTCTATAATTTTCAAAAAATCTTCTGGCTGTGTTCCCGTCGTTGGACGTACCCAGTCCTTGTTTTACAAAATCCACATGTAGGCCAATTTCTTCCTTAAATCTAAAACAAAATTCTTCAGAAATATTGTCAGTTTTGACACCTTTTTTAAAAGAAAAATCAATATTTCCTTTCATTTAGTTGATGCTAGGTAACGACAAATAACTGCAAGGAAATATCGTTAATGTGCTGTAAGGAAATATAATTTCGAGATAGTCATTTCCTTACAGTTGACCAAAAATTTAAAATTTATACACAACAAATAATATATTGTCTTTTAAACAGTTTTCGATTTTCGGAAATATAGTATGTATACCTCGTAGGAAAAATCACATTCCCGGACTCCTTTTTACTAGTCTACTAGATATACAATAAACTATTATTGCAATAGAATTTAGAAAAATAATTATTAATAAATAAAATTTATATAAAGAGCAGAAAGCAATACTATACCTCCTTTGTATTTGTTTTTTTCTATATCCCTAAAAATTATTAACTATGTTTCATCACTTTTATTTATTATTATTATAATTATTACTGTTATATATTTGTATTATTAGTAATTTTTTTCACTGAAATCTCCATATTTAAATTACAGTGATGGGTGCAAATAATAAAACTGTATAGATTTTATTAGTTAAACTTAGTTACTTAGATATTGCAAAATTAAGTTCATCAAGATTTTCCTGCCTTAATTTTTCCGTCTTCGTTTTTGTCTATCCGTCAAATTTTGAAACAGCTTTCGTTGCCTACCGTTAATATCGGTTTCCGGACTGTTGCAAAATTTTGGCCATTAAAATTTCAGGCTATGCCAAGAGCGATTCTGAATTAAAAATCTTCCTTCGTCTCTAAATGCTTTCTTCCATTTATTAACCAAAGTTTTACAAAAGAGTCTCACACATTCCTTAAATTCTTTAATTTGCTTTGCAGTACAACTAGATTTTAGCTCGCAAAGTATCCTGTTTGATATCGTTTTAAAATCACCATAATCAACATTTTGAGCTTTTATGTACAAAATAAATCTTGATTACACTTTAAACCTTCTATAATAAATAAAGTTAAATCACAGCAACGTTTGAATATTCGCGAATAAAATATATTCTTGGATTGACTTTTATTGATAACACGCAGCGTTACCATAGTTACCCGAGTCTTGTACAAAACCATAGCTTGCTGAGAATAGCAAATTGACAACCGTAAATGTTTTTGAGCGGTATTTATTAAAGGCGTTTAAATTTATACTAAGTATAACAGTTATAGGTTTAAGATGACATATGTAAAAATGAAACAAATATTCTTTTTAAATGTCATTATTGAAAAATATGATAGTGACATAAGGAGAACCTAATTGGCGAATTAAGAGTTTTAATTTCGAAGGCAACTTGCAACTCTTAAACCTTTTTAGTGAACACGGGAGTTAATTTTTTTTATTTTCGACCTGCACCGTATAATAAATATACGATTATTTCTAACGGTCGCAAGTAGTCGCAGCTAATTCTTGTGGATACCATCTAAGCGATGTTTAACCTTATTACAACACATACTCTTAGCCTGGCCATTTTTGTCCATTTCTTTGTAAGTCACAAAAACCTTAAAAAGTAGAATAAAAAATCCTCAAAATTTGGAAACAACTAAAAATAGATATATACAGTTTTTGATTCTCAGAACATATGTTTTTTTATGTAACACAGCGATAATTGTAAATTTAATAACAATACATTTTCTGATTAACTAAAAATTGGTAAATATTTTGTCTGATTTAAGCAATGTTGATTATAACTTAAACACCTATAATTTTTTCTACATATATCGGTAACCAAAAACATAATATGGTGTTTTCTATAAAGAACAATACGTTTGCAACATAAAAACATAACATTGTTCAAACGAAACCATACTTTTGAATATTCGCCAATGTCCGGCCATTTACATTGCCTCGATCCAGCGTGGGCCGGGGCGTTTGGTTCCGCTACCTTGAATTCATACCCCAAAGTTTATCTCTATATCATACTTAATGCTTGCACAAAATTTGAAATTAATCTAATAAGTAGTGTTTTCAGGCTGATTTTTTAATTATTTTAAATGGCAGGCATTTTGTTTTGCTATCTTATATTCATAACAAAATATTACCAGTTCAATTCTATATAACACTTGATTTTTGTGCAAAATTTGAGGTAAATTGGATAATTAGACGGAATTGATAAAACAAATTTTTTGGCGTCTAGGGACTACAAAAGAAAATACGAAGGAAATAATCTGAAGTGTATGTAATAATATTGATTTTATTTAATACGTATCTTTTGAAAATCGTGTCATATTTGTGTTCAACAAAACGGTGGTCATTTCGAACATCTAATTAAATAGTTTTTGCTATATTTTACGATTTGTTACTTAGTATTGCTTTTAGTTATTTTTTTTTAAATTTTTACATTCTAATTACTCCAGGGTGGACAACTTAACAACTAGTTTAAACTAGTTGTAAAGTTGTCCTAGCTAAATTCTAGCTGTCCTAACTAGTTTGAAACAGGTTTGGCACGTTTCTGTGTATTCTACATTTGCCGTCTTGTCAAACCGCTTTTGAAAGATTATGATCTTTCAAAAGCGCTTCTCGTGTTTGTCTTCTATCAGGATATTTTTCGTGATATATTCTTATGGCTAACAAACAATTTCTTTCACTTGCTCGTAACACAAATTATATCGATCATTTCGTAATAACTACCAGTCCTTATTACTAGCAGTGGCGGCTCGCCAGGGGACGCGGGTGAAGCGCCGCTTCACCTACATTTTCCAATCAATTTACTTAAAAATAAAAATATTTTTAAAATATTAAGCATTTTATAATCTACATTTTTATTATAAAAATGTAGTATCTTTTATATAAATTCACATTATTTACTTAATTATACCATTATATTCTATCAAAGTTAGTGCGTTATATACTGAAAAAATAATAATGACGTAAAAAAGTAGCACGCTGAACACCTTTTCATAAGAGCCACCTGCTGAGGAATCACATCAGCAGTAAGAAATTCCGCATCAGACCCCCCGCACGTCGGCTTCGCGCTTAGATTTGCGGCAGTTGCTATGGTGAAAATCCGTAAGCCAAATAGAGTTGGGACAGGTCGGTCAAGTTTCCCCCCGAATAAAACGAATTTCAAAAATAGATACACTATCATTTTGCATACTGACCCAAGAAAAACTAATTTTTTTAAACGGGGGGCAAACTTGACTGTTCCCCCCGTCTTTCAAAATATCTAAATATGTTTATATCAATCGTCCCATCTAATTTTGCACACTAATTTTTAAATTTTGCACACCCTCCTGGAGAAAGTTAAAGGGGGTGAAAAATTTGCATTTTTCCCCCCCGTTTGTCACGAAATTGAAAAACTTCTTTACTACTTTATTGTATTAACTGTTTTTTAAACAAAAAAATATATTTAAAATCTTACAATTTCATATTATTTTAGTATTAAAAAACACTTCAAAGCTATGGATAATTAACATCATAAAAAGGTTAAAAAAAACAGCCATTTTCGGCGTGGCACCCCGACAATTTTTCGCCTGCGTCGCTTTTTTTGCCTGGTACGCTTTGCCTCACCCGTTCTTAAATCCACGAGCCGCCATTGATTACTAGATCATTGTAATACTATCATTTATATTTGTGAAATTTTTGGACTAAATCTTTTTTTATTAGTGATAAAGTTTTGAACTTTTTCGATTAATCCAAACTGGTATGAATAAATAAAAAAAAAAGATCTTGAAAGAAGAACTCTTTGCAATATTTTGCCGTAATAAATTGAGATGTCGTGTAATATTTTCGAAAAGTGGCTATAAATCTTGAACGACTCTGTATAGACCTCAAAAACTCTATATTCGGTGAAAGGTCAAAAAGGAACCTGAAAATATTACAATAAAATTTTCATCCAGGACTTTTATTTACCCTGTACACCGTTATTAAAGAACACTCAAGAAAAATACTGCAGTTGAAAGAAGGCCACATTTTTGGGAGTTTTTATTATGCTAGAATGATTTATTTTAACGCATTAAAAATATACAGGGCGTCAAATGTAGTTCTGATATTTTCGAAAAGTAGACAAAAATCTTGAATGTCTCTGTATAGACCCCACAAGCCCTATATTGGGTGAATGGCCAAAAAGGGAGGAATCTGAAAATAAAACAATATACAGCCAAACATTTAAAAAAATGTAAGTTTGGTTTGTGGCAAACTTATTCTCAACCCTGTATAGTGGAAAGCTCTCAGAAGTCCTTACAACTTTCCTATAATTTTTTTTTCTAATTCCCACAATAACCGAGCTATTGGACTTGAAAGCATTGTACTTCAGTACCGTTTTAAATGTGTAATAATCTACAGGGTTATTCACGCAACCCGTTCGTTAAAAGTTTTTGATGATGCCATTTAGATACAAATTTCAAATTTTGGGATTAAGGTAAGGTCAAGGGGTACTTCTTTTTTGAAATATTTTCAACTTACTGTCACTTCCGGTTTAACCGGAAGTTGGTATCAACTTGCTTATTTTAAATGGAACACCCTGCATTTTATGATATTTTTGGATTCTACGGAGAATTTTAATGCTATTTTATGTAGCATGTCCTATACCTAGGTTCAAGCGTTCTTAAGATATTTGACCTTAAACCGAAAATGAGCCTTCGGGGTACCAAATTTTAAAATCTCATATTTTTGTAAGTTTTGAAGATATAATCTTCATATTTTGCAGACGATCGCTAAATAATCTTAGGTTTTTATTTTTTTATTGAATTTAACTATTTTTATACAGGGTGTCCTAAATTCAGCGGCAAACATTCACAGTTTCAAAGCCGCTAAAGTCCGTTTTTTAAATAGGACACCCTATAACTTTATGCACTATCAAATGTAGAATTTCATTTTCTATCGAACTGTATTAAGGTTCCCTATACCTATTGGTAACCATTTTCGAAATAATTGGGGTTTATAAAAATATCGTATGTATTTGCTTAAATGTTTATATGTTCCAATGTTGAGCCATGGAAAAACAATTGAGATCCAATATCCAATAAGACAGATGATTAGTATGCGTTATTTATCGAAAGCTGTCAGTGATAAACTAAATCATCTAAATCGAAATGGAAGAATACTCAAACGCTGATATTCTCAATCTATTGGAGAATGTTATAAAATTTTGGAGAGAACGTGTCGTGTGTTTAATGAACGCCAGCCTGATTTGCCGCCAATGAACAAGTCAAAATTCAAGAGGATTGAAACGAACTTTTTGCTTTTTGGCAAGGTTAAAGTTACAAAAAATGTTTTGAAACCAGTGACAAATGCCGAGGATAACGTAATAAACACGTTAGCTTATTTCCACGCAAACCCGCAAAGTTCAATACCGTCTGCAGAAAACGATTTGGGAATTTCTTCTTCATCTGTCCAAAGAATCTTGAGCGAACATCATATACACCCTTATTCCTTCCAAAACGTGCAAGCCTTGAGACCTGGTGATGACGTCCGACGAGTAGAATTTTGCGAATTCATGCTTTTGAAAATTCAAGAGGACCCTCATTTCCTTTCAAAAATATTTTGGACCGATGAAGCGAAATTTTCTAGAGAAGGAATAATAAATAGAAGAAACGAACATTTCTGGGCAGCAGAAAATCCGCACGCTTTACGCGAAACGCGTTCTCAAGAGAGGTTTAGCTTCAATGTTTTCGGTATAGTATTAAATGATCAGGTGCGGTACTGTATTTATGAAGACAATTTAAACAGTGATAAGTATTTGGAAATTCTACGAGGGACGGTTTCTGAATTTATAGAGGAAATTGGTATCAATTAGATGGGGCACCAGCACATAATTCCGCTGCAGTTTATCTCCAATTATCTCGAATCTTTGAAGATCGCTGGATTGGTCCCAATGGCCCTTGGAGATGGCCCCCGCGATCGCCTGATTTAACACCCCTAGACTTTTATTTATGGGGATTTATCAAAGGTAAAGTCTATGCTTCCCCAGTAAATAACCAACAAGATTTACTGGACAGGATACGAACAACTTTTGCCGAATTAGAAAACGGACAAATTCAACGGGCCACAGCAACTGTACAAAGAAGAATTGAAATGTGTCTTCAAATGAACGGACAGCATATAGAACATTTGTTATAATTTAATTTTATTATTTTCTTTATTTATTGTTGATTCTTAAATTGCTATAATTTTTAAGTTCACTAAAACAAGTTTAGAACAGTCTCGAACTTAGTAGATATGGTTAAAAATAATGTAAACAATTTATTACATTTTTTATAACTTTAACTTTTCCGAAACGAAAAAATTTCGTTTCAATCCTCTTCAATTTTCTCTTGTTCATTGGCAATAAATGAGGATGTTTTTCATTAAAAACATGGGGCACGTTCTCTCCAATATTTTGTAACATTCTCCGCGAATATAAAATAAATTGAGAATATCAGCTTTTGAGTGTTATTTTATTTTAATTTAAAAGTTTCAAATCAGCTGTCATGTTGAATAGAAAAGCACAACAATTGTTTTTCCATGGCTTACTACGGGAAGGTGTAAGCATTTAGCAAATACATATGATAGTTTAATAAAAACCTGATTATTTCGAAAATGGTTACGAATAGGTATAGGGAACCTTAATACAGTTCGATAGAAAATCAAAATATGAAGATTATATCTTCAAAACTTACAAAAATATGAGATTTTAAAATTTGGTACCCCGAAGGCTCATTTTTGGTTCAAGGTCAAGTATCTTAAGAACGCTTGAACCTAGGTATAGGACATGCTACATAAAATAGCATTAAAATTCTCCGTAGAATCCAAAAATATCATAAAATACAGGGTGTTCCATTTAAAATAAGCAAGTTGATACCAACTTCCGGTTAAACCGGAAGTGACAGGAAGTTGAAAATATTTCAAAAAAGAAGTACCCCTTGACCTTACCTTAATCCCAAAATTTGAAATTTTTATCTAAATGGCATCATCAAAAACTTTTAATGAACGGGTTGCGTGAATAACCCTGTATATGTGGGACTTGTATTTCAAAACTTTTTAAACATAAATGTTATAATGCTGTGAATAGATTAAGATAACTGATGAAGGTCATAAAATGGTCGAAACGTTTTAAAAAGTAAAATCATCCAAGATCAATTATGTTATCTTGTGAACACTATTCCTAAGAAAATTTTGTATAAGAATATAGTTTACATTACTATATATATATATATATATATATATATATATATATATATATATATATATATATACATAAATTGAAATAATACGAGTTTGATTAGTAATGTAAGTTCTAGGTACAAAAATTAGTAAAACCCTTTTAACAGAACTTGAAGAAAGTGACACGTATTAATATTTATATAATGTGTATACCAAATAAGAACGATGACTTTTTCACTTAAGAGTAAAGCTAGGGTTACAATTTTAGACTAATGATTATAATATTGTCCTGTTACGAGGGAAACAATTGCAGATATGCAACAAGGGATTACCACTAATGATGAAGTGAACCACTTGTGACAATGAAAATCAGTGTCAAAAAGATGACTTTTCTAAATTAGAAAAAATCTACAATCTGTTTTTCGCTCCTGTTAGAAAAATCTCCTGCATAAACATCTGAAATTAATACCTTAAGCGACCAGAGCACCTACTTGCTTGAAAAGTGCAAAATTTATGTGACAAGGGGCCTTTTAAAAACATATTACAGCAACACATTTCAACCCTTTTTCGGTTTCGCAACATATTTTGCATTTTATTCGTTGGATCACATGTGCAAATAAGATTCGAATCCGGGACAGTGGTAATTTATGGGGTAATATTTCATAGGTGGGAGCGTATAAATCAGTCCGGTGAATAATAGTCTTGTTCTGTTTAAGACTACATAAGCTGCTACATCCGTGTTCGACAAAATCTCTCCTATTCTAGGCTAAATGCTCGGGCAATGTTTTAATCACTCTCGGATTACGGCCTTACAACTTAACCGGCGTCATTTGCAAGCCCAAATTGTTTCATCTCTCTCTGGCTCCCCGACTATCTAACCTGCCCTTAAAGTTTATTAAAAAACACGTTTTCTATTTAATAAAACTAAAAATAAATCTCAATAAATGCGATATTCCAGGTGCGGACTAAATTAGTTTAGTCAACGAATGGTTTCTAGACAGGCTTTTATGCGCACTTTTTTTGACTTTTGTCTGCATTCGGAGGTGTTTTGGAGATGATTAATATGTTGAAAAAACTAATTTGGTACCATTGTGTTTTCCTCAAGGGATTTGGTCAAAGTTTAACGCCCTGTATCTTAAAAACTAATCATAGGATTAAAAAATCTCATGGGCACAGATTTTTGATCAAGATATCGAGATCTGCATTATATTAAAAAATCTGTAAATTTCCTTTACCCGAAACTTCCCTCATTATAAATCTTTCATTTTATTAGAAATAGTGAAGTGTGACCTAATTTAGATTGGTACATAGTAATTTAATAAAATATACTGTCTTTTTAAACATTTTTATTAGGCGCCATCTTGTTCCACCATATTGGATTCCTACCAATATTTTACCAGTTTCTATCTATGCCACACTTCATTTTTGAGCATAATCTATGTATTAAAAAAAATTACAAACATGTTTTTTTTATCTTGATCGACTTATTACCGAGATTTTTCATCACTATTTTTTTTTTGTTTCATTGCAACCAACATGTTTTTCTTCAATAACATTTCTAGACGATATGGTGAATGAGCCCCATATTCTTATAATTCCACTGGACAAGATCTGCCGGACCAGCTAGTTTAAAATAATTTGAATAAGTAGTTTTTATATTGACACACACCGCCATTTTGCTAAGTCATATTGAATTCGTAGCAGTTTATCTCTAAATCACACTTAATGCTTGCAAAATATTGAAATTAAGTAGTAGTTTTTCGGGCTAATTTTTTAAGTATTTTACTAGGCCGCAATTTTGTTTTGCTATCTTGGACTCACACCAAAATATTATCAATTCTTTCCTGTGTAATAATTTTTGTGCGAAATTTGAGGTAAATTGATAATTAGTTTTTTAGTAAAACGTTTTTAACTTTTCATTAAGCCGCCATCTTGTTCCCACATATTGGATTTTTACCAAAATGTTACCAGGTCATCCCCATATGACTCTTAATTTTTGACAAAGATTTCAAGTCAATTTGGTAAGTAATTTTTAAGCTGACGCAGACAGGGAGACATACAGAACGACACACAGAATTGATAAAACATATTTTTGGCATCTATCGACGTTAAAACATGAAGATATGTAAAACCTGAGACTGCGATTTTTTCACGATAACAAACATTTACGAGTATTGGGCCGCCATTTTGAATTCGTACCACAAATTTTAACAGTTCATCTCTATGCCAGAATTAGTTAATGCACAAAATTTGAAATTCATCCATTTCAGGCTGAATTTTTAAATATTAAATTAAACCGCCATTTTGATTTAAGAAAATTTTCCAGTTGATTTTTACATAATACTTGTTTTTTTGTGCAAAATTTGAGGTAAATAATACAAGTAGTTTTTTAGTAATAATTTTTTTAATATTTCACTAGGCTGCTATTTTGTTTCGCCATATTGGATTTTTACCAAAATGTTATCAAGCCATTCCTATATGACCCTAAATTTTTTATCAAGATTTGAAATCAATCGGGTAAGTATTTTTTTGAGCTATGCTGTGAACAGACAGGCCGTCAGACCGAAGGAATTGAGAAAACATGTTTTTCGGCATCTAGGGACCCTGAAACGTAAAGATATGAAAAATATCTCCGAGGGTGATTTGAGGAAAACATTAAAAAAATTAGCCGTAAGCCATTTTCCATAAAGAGTCTGAAGGGTCCTTTGTATACACATTTGCTAAGAGGTTTTGTCTTTACCATATACATACCACTTAATGAAAACTAAATTAAAAATAAATAAAATACAGTAAAATTCACAAAACAGGGTTCTGACTGAATTAGAGCAATGAATCTACCTGGGTCAATCTCATTGTGTAGGGCAGTGTAGTAAGGGATCGGACTTTAGATATTTATGCGTTTAATGCAGGTTTGAGGGTCCAAGGGAAATAAGTAATGATACTCGTATGATATGTTTATAATAATTTAATTAAACAAAAAACATAAATAATACAAATTTAAAATGACTACTTATATACGGGGTGTTAGGGGATTCACTAAAAATATTTTTACAGGTGATAGTCTGCGCGATTTTGAACAAAAAGTTCCTATCTGTCAATTCTAAATGGTTTTCGAGATATATAGTTTAAAATGTTTAATTTTGGAGAAGGTTTCAGTAAGGTTGCGACAACACGGCAACGTTGTTATGCTGCACATGATTTCGCACAAAACAAAAAGGTTTACAATATTTTTTTAATTGTTTCGTATAAGGCATAGTAATTTGGAAGCACATAGTCGGCGCGTATAATGAAATAGAAACAACCTACTTGACATTGTAACTAAACAGTACTAATTTCCGAGATAAATTATTTTCACATTTTTTACGCCACAAGACAAGTTATTTTAGTTTGTTTCCAAAACTTATTAAAAATACAGTAACCAATAAAAAAAACTGTAATTTATAGCACAAAGAAATTCAAAAAAAGTATAATAAAAAGTTAAAACAAATGCTCAATTTAAATATGCACGTACCACAAAACTAATTTTGAATCAATTTTATTCAACTTATTTGACAATATGTTATCTTCAGGTTGTATTCTTAATTTTTTACTTACTTTTAGATAAATACGCATCACACGGTTTGCATTGAACTGAAGTCAATAAAAAAAAATCGGTAAATTGCCTTTACCCGGGATTTCCCTCATTATGAATCTTTCCTTTTATTAGAAATTTTGAAGTGTGACTCAATTTAGTTCAATACATAGCCATTTAGTAACACATATATACTATATTTTCAAATTTTTATAGGGCACCGTTTTGTACCATCATATGGATTTCTACCATATATTTTACCAGTTTCTACCTATGCCACGCTTGATTTTTGGGCATAATTTGAAATAAATTCAATAAGTAGTTTTCACATTGACAGACACCACCATTTTGTTACGTCACGTTGAATTTGTACCAGTTTATCCCTGTATCAAAAAAATATTTGGCCCCCATTGTTTCTCCATCTTGAATTCGTACCACACCTTTACCAGTTTATATCTATTCATAGTTAATGCTTGCACAAAATTTGAAATCAATCTAAAACATTTTATTACGCCGTCTTTTTGTTTTGCTACTTTTTTTCAGTCAATTCCTCTGTCTCATTTAAACTTATGGAAAATTTGAGGAACTTGGATAATTAGTTTTTTTTAGTAATAATCTTTTTAGCGTTTCACTAGACCGCCATCTTGTTTCGGCATATTGAATTTTACCAAAATATTACCAGAGCACTCCCATATGACCATTAATTTTTGACTAAAATTTGAGCTACGACGCGAACTGACAGACAGACATACGGACCGACGGAATTGATAAAAATACTTTTTGGCATCTAGGGACGCTAAAACAAAATATTTTATTTGACCGCCATTTTGTCCCGCCATCTTCAATTAGTACCCCTAGTTGATCTCTATATAACAATTACTTGTGGCATTCAATTTCGAATCAGTCCATTAAGTAGTATTTTCAAGCTGAATTTTTAAATAATTTATTAAGCCGCCATTTTGTTTCGCCATCTTGAATTTGTACCAAAGTTTTATCAGTTGATTCCTACATAATACTTGATTTTTGTGCGAAATTTGAGATAAATTGGATAAGCAGTTTTTTAGTAATAATATTTTTAACATTTCACTATGCCGCCATTTTGTTTTGCCATATTGGATTTTTACCAAAATGTTAAAGTGTATCTAAAGTAAATTGAGACAGCGGAAAATTTGGTGTATGCTTAATTTACTACACAACGTATATCAAATAAATTTATTTTTATTCAGTTAATCGGTTTACAAAAGTAAGTTTAAATTTCTATCACGCCGCCCATGCTTCACAGAGAAATCGCCGACTGTTGTCGGATATTTGGTTTTTATGTTGTTTCAATTGACTTTAGATACACTATACCAGGTCATCCCCATATGACCCTTAATTGTTGGCCAAAATTTAAAGACAATTGGCTTAGTAGTTTTTAGCTATGCCGCGAAATGTCAAACAGACAGACAGACAAACGGACGGAATTTAGAAAACATGTTTTCTAACATGTAAAGACCCTGAAACGTATAGATTTGAAAAATCTTGGAGGGTGATTTTTTTTAACGATTACAATACCCTTTTACGAGGGGAAGTAAAAATTATTTAGCCGCTATTTTGAATTCGTACCACAACTTTAGCAGTTAATGCGTGCACAAAATTTGAAATTTAATCTAATAAGTACTTTTTTCAGACCGATTTTTTAAATATTTTATTAGGCCGCCATTTTGTTTTGTTATCTTATATTCATATCAAAATGTTACCAATTCATTCCTATGTACTTGATTTTTGTGCAAATTTTGGGGAAATTGGATAACTAGTTCTTTTAGTTTAAACTTGTTTATCGTTTCACTAGGCCGCCATTTTGTTCCGGCATATTGGATTTTTACCAAAATATTACCATCCCGAAATGAGCCTTAATTTTTGACTAAAATTTTGTGTCAGTCTGATGAGTAGTTTTTAAGCTATGCTGCGAACTGACAGAGAAACAGACAAACCGACAGACGGATCGACGGAATTGATAAAACATATTTTTTGAGATCTAGGGACACTAAAACCTGAAAAATGTAAATCTTGAGAGGGTGATTTTTTCAAGAATAAAAATATTTTATTTGATCGTCATTTTGTTCTGCCATCTTGAATTAGTAACACAGGTTTACTAGGTCATCTCTATACCTCATTTAGTTATAGTACACAATTTGAAATCAGTCAATTAAGTAGTTTTTTCAGGCTATATTTTTGAAGATTTTGTTAAGCCGCCATTTTGTTTCGCCATCTTGGATTCGTACTGAAATTTTAGCAATTGATTTCGGCATAATACTTGATTTTTGTGCGAAATCTGAGATAAATTGGATAAGCAATTTATAGTAATATTTTTTAAAATCTCTCTATGCCGCCATTTCGTTTTGACATATTGGATTTTTATCAAAATGTTACCAGGTCATCCCCAAATGACCTTTAATTTTTGACCAAAATTTGAAGTTGATCGGGTTTATTAGCTATGCCGCGAACAGACAGACCGACTGAATTGAGAAAACATGTTTTTCGGCGTCTAGGGACCCTGAAACGTAAAGATCTGAAAAAATCTTGGAGGATGATTTTTTCGCGATTACAATAATAATAATTAAAAATTCAAAATTTTGCTCCACACTTAATCCAACCCTGATTTCCATCCTTTTTTATACGACAATTTTTATATCCGTACTTAAACACGAGACACCCGTAGGCACCCCTTATATGTACATATATAGATGTGTGAAGATTTCTTATTTAAACTAGGGGTAATTTTTTTTAAACAACTAAACTGTCACTTGCAAATAATTCGTTTAAATGTTTTCTGTTTTATAAGCGATTAGTTTAATGCAAGTAATTCTTCAACTTCAGATTTACCTTTGGTATAGGTATGTATTCATAGTAAGCATTTGAAAGGATTGCGGCTTTCTTACCAGCTGCAAGCATTAATTGTTTTTTTTGCCGCAAATTTTAGACTGAAAAAATTTTATCTAAAAAGTCAACCTGAAAGTCAACAGCATTTATTCTTTTAATGCCATTTAAAAATCTTCCACAACTGTTTTAAATAACTCTAAAGCATGTAACAGCTTCACAGAACAGACGTGAGATAATACCAGAGTCTCACAAATCTGCCGATTAATTTAAAAATTTAAATAATGTCTCCGAGCATAGATCAGCTTTAATGTGAGCATGATTTCATTTTTTTCATTCATATTTTGTTATAAGTTCAACTCAAAATAAGGTATAGATTTAAAAAAAAAGAAAAAGTGACATTAAAAAGCATTAGGTAGACCTAAATATTATAAAATATAAAACAAACAGTTTAGGTGATTTGGCCTGTATAAAATTCAGCATGATTATTATAATAGGCTTTGCCTAATAATAATTTTTTACGAGTTTTTACTTCCCTCGTAAAAGGGAATATAAACCTACCAGATTTTTCAGATCTTACCGTTTCAAGGTCCCTAGTAAGCAAATTTACCGATTTTTTAGTTTGCACTTTATAGTGACTATAGAAGTAGGTAATCCTATTTTTGTAAATTTTGATATTTAATCAAACCAACGTATTTAATGTACAGTGTGGTAATAAGCCTGAAAAACTCAAAATATACTGTAAAGAAACACTATTTGAAAACAAAAAACAAAAAGCACGTCGACTTACTTCTTAAATTTCCAATATTTTAGTAACACTCATTTGTTTCTATGTTGACATCTACCAAAGTGATGACATATTTCTACTTTTTCAAATGGCAACATAGGTCATGTGATACATCTTTTGAAAGGTATTTTCACCTTGAATACGTACACCAAATTTGATGTCATTCCGTCAATTCGTTTGAAGATGGCACCTATGAAAATTTAGAAATGTATTAAAATGAATATTTTGTTTTCCAATTTTGCCACTTTTATGGCCCGGTGGTATTAAATATGATTAGTGTTAGTGGCAATTACAGATGCTGCTCCATACATGTGTAAAGCAATGAGTGGTCTACAAATATCGTCCCTAAAATGATACATGCCACATGTCTTGCCCATGGACTTCATCGAGTTGCAGAACAAGTTCGTGCCTTTTATCCACGAGTGAACGATCTGATTTCCTCGGTGAAGAAAGTATTCCTAAAAGCTTCGACTCAGGTAGAAAAATTTAGGGAAACTGCAGAAAACATCTCCTTGCCCTCATCACCAATTGTAACTAGATGGGGAACTTGGATAAACGCTGCCATTTATTACGCAGAAAATTTCGAGGCAATAAAAAACATAGTCAACCAATTTAATGCGGAATACTCACATTATATACAAGAAGCACAAAACGTTTTACGCAAAGAAGATGTACGTGAGGATTTAATTTACATTAAAAACAATTTTTCTTGCTTGTCTGATACTGTAAAAAAATTGGAGATGAAAGGATTTTCTTTGTCAAAAAGCGTAGAAATGATAGAAAAAGTGAGTGAAACTATAACTAACACTAAAAATAAAGTCATTTCTCAAAAATTAGCTACGGTTTTACAAAAAAATATTGGTTACAAAAATTTGAAAAATATTGGTGAAGTTTTGGACAATAAAGAGACATTGAATCCAGATAATGAACAATTTTTAATAAACAGTGATTTGCATTTGTTTGAATATGTTCCAATTGTATCTTGTGATGTTGAACGAGAATTTTCTGAGTATAAAGTACTATTGTCAGATAATAGAAGAAAATTTTAATTTGATAATTTGTTACATCATAGAGTTATAAAATGTAACCGCAACTTGTTGAATAGAGTAAACAATAAAATTTAAACAGTTTCATTCTTTAGTTTGTTTAGTTAGCTATATATTAAAATTTTATTTAAAAAAATACTTTTGTTATATAGTTGTATTAATGTAATTATTACTGGTAAAAAGAGCGTCTTAAGGATACTTTAGGCTTTTAAAATACTTTTTTTAGTGTGTGAATTACCTACCTAGTGCTATAAATTAATATGCTTGGTAAATTCATATTCTTTATTAATTATTGG
This sequence comes from Kuschelorhynchus macadamiae, assembly GCA_030620095.1. NCBI lineage: Eukaryota > Metazoa > Arthropoda > Insecta > Coleoptera > Curculionidae > Kuschelorhynchus > Kuschelorhynchus macadamiae. The sequence continues at coordinate 723,635 of JAUTXW010004576.1, forward strand.
AAACTAACAATCTTAATTAAATTAGGGTTGGGCAGTTAAAAACTATACAAATAAATAATCTAAAAAGTTTTAATTACATTTTTTTACTATTTTTTTATAAACGCCGATATTATGCTAACAAACCACAATTAATTAAAAAATTAGTTCATACATTCGAAAAAAATAATCAAAATAAAATAATCGAATCGTTTTCAAACCTACAGGTTTTTTCATAGTTCTTTATCGAGAAAACACAGGTGATGAGACTGTAATCACATCGATCGATGTCCAAGCAAATAGCAATAATGCCATGGAATTAGTTGAAACCTCTAAAATTAAACATTTTAAAACTAAATATCTCCAAAACCCTTTCGAATTTAACGATAGTTTATAAGAATATTTTGTTTAATACTATCCTATGTTAAAATATTTGTAGTCAAATCCCTAACACCCTGTAGAGAATAAACTAGTAAAGTTGTGGTACGAATTTAAGATGGCGGAACAAAAGTAATTTTTTTAAAAAATCAACGTAAAAAATCTTATTCAACTGACTTTAAATTTTGCAGAAAAATTAAATTTTATATCGGAATAAACTAGTACGAATTCAACATGACGTAACAAAATGGGGGTGTGTGTCAATGTAAAAACTACTTATTGAATTTATTATAAATTATGTCCAAAAAATTAAGTGTCACATAGGTAGGAACTGGTAATCCAGTATGATGAAACAAAATGGCGTCCAATTAATATATTTGAAAATATAGTATATGTGTTACTATTTTTTTTATTTTTTTAGGTCAAATATTAATTTATTTCAGTTTTATAAACATTACATTGTGTACACAAGCACATATAAATATATTTTTTACAAACTATTCTTATAAATAAAATAAATTGTATTAGAGCTGTGACGAAAAAAAAGCAAACGTCTCGCGCTAAACTCTGAAACACAAGGCTTGTATTTCAGGCTTGTGTTGCGAGGCGTCTGTACGTAATAAACCAAGATAAACAACTGTGGAGTGTGGAGCAATTGGAGACAGAGGCGGTAAAACGCAGAGCGCGGGGCGGAGAAAAAGAGAGAGCGAGAGAGAGAAACAAAAATGGATAATAAGCGAAACATATAAACAAAAAACTACTAAGGTGACAGAAAAAGGAAAAACTTCCACTTTTTCCCCCTTATGTGGCTGATGAGTTCAAAATGCAAATCAAAGTTAAATAGTGATCTTGAATATATGCATTTGTTAGTTTTGAAATTTTTCCTTCTTATGTAGATGTGATTGTACTTCTTTTGGAAACATGTTAAAAAATTTAGGCGCAAAATATGTAACTATCCGTTGTGTATGTGATTTGTAATATAAAGGTGTTCTAACAGTGGTCATTGACCGAGTATTATATATAATTGGTATATCTGGAAGGATATTTTCAATTTTACGCAAAAAATTTAAACAACTGTGTACAAATAAGCCCCTCAAAGGAAGAATATCTGACTCTTTATACAGAGTATTTGTTGTGTATCTACGATTTTTTTTGTACATAATTTTTAGAATAGTGTTTTAGGTGACCATCAGTTCATGCATTACTAAAAGCACCACCCCAGACAATCAGACAATATCGCAACATTGATTCTACCAACGCATTATATACAATCTTTAGTAATTTATTATCTAGTATCTCTCTCAATTGATAGAACCTATAATAAAAATTTCTGACTTTTGATGAAATATAATGACAGTGGTCCCCCCATCTTAGATGTTGGTCCACTATAACTCAGTCCTCAGTGTGGATTTTAAGTGAGCTGGATGCAGGTCTATCAGATGCCGTACTGGAGAAGGCAATGTATTTAGTTTTTTCAATGTTTAGACTTAAGAGACTATAGTTAAGCCAATCAAACATGCCGCCGTGCCTGGCCTCCGCTTTCCGATATACATCAATGCAGTTGTCGCCTTCAAACAGGATGGCTGTATCGTCAGCATAAGAGATGACTGTTGCATTCGGTATTATACTGCCAATTTCGTTGATGTATACCAGGAACAAAATCGGTCCCAAAACCATGCCTTGTGGTACTCCCATAGATAAAGTACTAGGCTCACTATGTTCGCAATCAATTTTAACCCTTTGGGAACGGAATGATAGATAATTTTGAAATAGTTTAAGAGGGTTTCCTCTAACACCTAAAGTTTCAAGTCTATTTAACAATTTTTTCTGACAGACAGTGTCAAAAGCCTTAGCAAGGTCAATGAAGACCGTTAATGATTTTTTGTTAGAATTAAGATTAGTATTAATCTGGTTAATTCATTGAAAAACTGCATCTTCAGTACTTTTTTCAGTCCTGAATCCAAATTGTTTATTGTAGAATAATTTATTACTTTCAATTCAAGTTTTAAAGTGTTTATGTTTTTCTTGAGCATATTGTCTATTAAGTTCAAATTTTAATTTATCTCTATGTCTAATTGACTTGACTCACCCTTTAATTAGTAAAAGTGAACTTTTTACTACATTGATCAATATAGGTAAGTAACCTTTTTATAAAAACATTATACGTTTCTTCAACAGACTTCTTATTATAAACTTCTTGCCACTGTTCGTGTGTTGGTAATGAAATTAATTTATTGGTGTCTAATTTAGTCGTAAATATACTGGGATCTTTTTTAATTTTATTTTTTGTTGGACATATATATAAATATATATATAAAAGAGTTTAATTCTAATTCGTTTTCTACACTGTTTTGAGACCTGACAAATATATGGTCAATTAAAGTTGAGGAATGTTCGGTTACCCTCGTTGGTTTATCTATAAACGAAAAAAAGCCGTTGCTCATCATTACGTTCAAGAATAAATTTACTGAAGTATTTTTTTTGTCTAACAAATTTATATTTATATCCCCTGTAAAAACTTCTAATTGATTTTTTTTTAATGTTCGAAATACTCACCCATATCTTCCAGAAACAGTCCTGTATTTGTCGCGGGCGGTCTATACACTGCTGTCACACCAATAGACACGTTATTAAACATAAATTCTAACCTCAAAGCTATCACTTCTTTAAATTTAACTACTTGAATATTTACATTTATATTATTTTTTACGTAGATTATTAGACCATCATTTTTGTTGAATTTCGAGCCACTATAAAATACTTGATAACCCTTCAGGGTAAAATTCATAATAACTATGTAACTGAACTAAATTGAGTCACACTTCACTATTCCTAGTAAAAGAAAAGATTCATAACGATGGAAGTTCCGGGTAAAGGAAATTTACCGATTTTTTCATTTGAGCTTGATAAAGCGGGGAACACAATGAAAGTGACGTTATTCGTATCCTTCCATTTACGTCAAACGTAATTTTTCTTTCTGTATTTTTCGTGTTTTGGCAGATACTTTTTTGAAATATAGGTTATAAACGATTATATTTAGTCTCAACATTAAAATTATCACCCATTTTTGTCCCACAAATGTGTACTTCCTTTTTAAAGTTTCGTTTTTGTAGGTTAGTTTTTGCGGAAAACGAATACGGAAGCTTTATTGTGTTCCGCGCGTAATGACTATAGAACTGTTATGAAAAAATATAAAATAAAAGAAAAAAACAGACAAAAGACAATGCAAGCCCGACAAGTAAGTTCTTCTTTTAGTTCTCTATTAATTTTTCAAATTGTCCGTCCTAACAAAATTTTAGATACACTGTAAAGTACAAAAGTTAAACACGAGGCGTAATAAAATATCTATAAAACTAGAAAACGGGAAGATTTAAGGACTCTGCAGTCTCGCACACGGGAATATATAAAATAATAGGGTTTCGCAGGAGACCAGGGTTGTTTAGAGTCGCTAGAATCCATTTATGGAAAACTGTGTTCGTTTCGTATCATTTATTTTATAAAATCGCCCCCTAAAAAATGGGATTTCGGATATTTTATGTGCAGTCGGAATAAGTAGTTTTAAAACATGTGCCTTTGCCAAGGACAGTGGAAAGTTATAAATATAGGCTACTGTGATGGACTTTTTTTTATTTACGAGAAGTAATAAATTTAATTGGGATAAAAATATGTAAACCTGGAATTTCCGCTGTTTTGATTCCTTTTTTATGAAAGAAAGTAAATCATAATTTATATTACAGTTTATTTCCCAATTTGTAGGAGCACAGAACCTGATTATTTATTCAAAAATGATTGAAATATAGGGCGAGCCTTCTATATTTTGTATAAGTAGTACAAACATAAACTAGGAAATTTTTACAAATATTGAACAGATACATTCTGTACCTGACGAAATACAATAGGGCTATAAAATTCCAAACAAATGTTAACGCAAATAATGGTCAATATTTAACAACCAGTGTCCTAGCGTTGAAGATTATCTATTGTTGTAAATAAAATAAACATATATAATATCAAAAAAAAAATAGAAAATGATAATTTGTAAAATAATAAAACAGTATTTCTAAATATTAAAACATTTTAATAACACACTGATATATAATAAAAATTTCCTCCTATATAAATCTTAAACTAAAACATGCGTTTACCAATATAAAAAAATATAATGCAAAAATTATAACAAGGTTAGTAAATATTTCAAATCAAATTCTCGTAAATAACAATAAAATTTAAGAAATTATCATAAAACAATGATTGGTTTTTTAATATATAAATAAAATAAAACAATGTTTTTCATCTCTCTACACTATCTTTTTTGAACAAGTTTTTTTTTATGATTTTAACCTAAAAATGTTTTTTAATTGACAGTTAACAAATTATTGATATACTTACACTCAACCAATGCGCACTTTGTGGTATAAAAAATTAAGTATATTACAATAGAGAATAGAAAAATTATATGTAGTTACAATTCAATTTTATTCAAAAACGTCTTCACCTTCATCCGAATCAGACATGTTCATAGATATCATTAATGGTGCTACATTCTCTTCCATAAGGTTGTCAAGGTCCCGCATCTTCGCAATGATGGGGTGGTAAGCGAAGTACTATTATCTTAAGTTCCATAATCATTTCATCAATAACTTTAATAATTGTGTTCTATTTCCTTGGCTATTCTCAAAAGCTCCGATTTTAAAGCATCATTTTCATACCATAATTCTTTTTCATTCAGCCAATTTATAATATCTTGTTTTCACCAACAAGACGAGGGTAATTCTCTGCTAGTCTAGAATGATAGCTAGCGTTGTCCGTAACAATGACAAGGGATTGACTTAGTCATTTTAGATCAAAATACACGAGTTCTAACCACACTACACCACACCTTGTTACGTTCTGGACGCGCGTTTCGCTAACCAAGTAAGCATCATCAGCAGATGATATAAACTGTTTAGGGTTATTTTAGTTTAGTTTAGTTTAGTCACTTAGTGACTTAGTATTTTAGAAAAGCAATTTTCAAAAACACCTGCAGTCATCTCTTCGTGGCAATCTTTCGTAGATTTTGATTCAAATTCCAGTAAACCCTCATTTAAAAATCCTTCTTCACTTACAATATGAGCTACGATTAATCTGCGGCCCTTACCGAGGCCTTCTAAAAAGTCTGTCGAGATATTTGAACACTTTTATCCTGCCAACATTTACTTACAGCTGCGTCCAGGTAATAAATGTTTCGTTGTTTCCTCCTGTACTTTCGTATATTTCTTAAATATTGCTTTCCCCCCTATACTATTTCTTGTCTATCTATCAAACCTATTAAAGCTGCTAAAATTTTATCAACTCTTTGAATTTCCTTCCATAAAATAAAAGGAATGCACTTTCCTTGCTGTTATGTTTTTTGCTTGTTCATTCACCTCCAATGGTTTTCTACCACGGCTTCTCTTAACCAACTTCTTACTACTACTTTTCCACTTTTTCGTTCACTAAGAAGTCTGTCTATTACTGATTGACTGACTCCTCTCATATTAGCCTATAAGTTGACTATATTTCTAACAGTATTCTTACGCATCTGGTGTCCAAGTGCATCATGGACGTCCAACACTATAGTCCTTTCTTTAAAACCGAGAATACCCCTGGAAATTACCGGACTAAAAAGACACCTCAACCCGCTTCATAGCCGCAACACCATCTAATGAGTAGCTTCGAAAATACAGGGTCTTAAACTTATGAATTTGCAAATTTTTATTTTTTTACATCTTTTCAATGTTCTTACATTTTTTCTCCTTGTATGATTTTTTTAGTAAAAGAGTTTGGCAATTTTAACAGCTCTATAGTCATCCTTCAAAGCTAACCAGAAATACTTTCTATAGAGTGTTCATAAAAACCGTGGTTGTACGACAATTTTGAATAACCCATAAAATACTTTTTTAAAGTATTATTTCGTAGTTATTTTATATATTTTTTAAACAAACGGTCGGATTTTAATATAAATTTAATATGTTATGACACTTGATAAAGATAAATAAAAAAAGGACATTTTGCTTAATAAAAAGCTAAAGGAATTTTTTCTAGCTATACTATGAATGGCTCTCATTGTATACATATCTAGGTATATATAGTTTTATAGACTCTTTTAAATTATATAAACCTTTCGACATTAAGACCGTATACAAAACATATACTCTGGACCGAAAAAAAATATATATATATATATATATATATATATATATATATATATATATATATATAATTAGATCAACCTTTTATACCCACCTCAAACCCTTAAGAAAATTGTGTACAAAGCAAAAGTTAACGTAATTACTAATTAAAACAACAATTACCTTTAAAACCAACAGTATGTCTATAAATCTACTGATACCTACTTATATTTAATTTATGATAAATTTATAGAAACAAACAAAATTGTAATATATTACAAATATAATGAAAATAAGTGAACTAATAATAATAATGATAAATTATATTTAATATAATATAACAATATAATATTTTAATAATATTACATGTTATTATAGTAATATCGTTACGTACAGTTCAACAAAATACTTTTGTCACTATTATGAAGAGTTACACCTTACATTCACTTATATTTAGAGATTTTCATCACTACAAATAAAATATTTTAAGATAATTTAAAGAAATAACATAAATTAGGATTTAGGCATTCATATTTCCAAGAAGAGGAGATTGGTAGACTGTTAGAGTTTGCCTCAATTTTAGTAGGTCAGTTAGAAAGTAAAGCAAATAGAAAATAACCCTCATTATATAAATATGAACATGTTACAACAAACTTAAGTAATCCAAGATAACTTGTCATTTTTAATTTACGCCACTTGAAACTGAATGCAAAAATACACAACGATAGAGAAAAGTTATCTAAAAAAATATTTTTGAATTTTTTTTGAACTGAAGGTTTAAATATTATTGTTTCTGTTCCCTACATCTAATATTATCTCTAGAAGAATTGTGGATGAGTATTTAATGTCTTCTACATCTGGTAGTACCCCAAGTGCCAAATAAAACTGGTTATGTGCGCACAGATGCCTAAAGTTCTAGCACTCTCTAGTATTCGGCCCAATCTCATATTCTAGAAAACTCGTCTTTCTAGTAATCTCTAATTTTTCTTCGTTATTGGCATCAAATAATAATGCCATTTGCCGCCGGGCAACATTTTTGATTACACGTAAAACACGATCACCATGACAAAGTGCCATGTTAATTAGAGATCTTTGAAATAAGTCTTAATTATAAGAAAGAGTTTCAATAGTGGCTGTTATTACAAATAACAAAATGGTTACTAGGGTTCAGTTTAAAAGAGCCTCTATAAAACAATATATACCTAGGTATGTTATACAATCAGAGCCATTCATAGTAAAGTTAGAAACAATTCCTTTAGCTTTGTATTGTGCAAAATGTGCTTTTTTTATTTGTCTTTACCAAATGCCATAAAATATTACAATTATATTAAAATCCGACGGTTTGTTTAAAAAATATATGAAAGGACCACGAAATAATATAAAAAAAGTACTTTATGGGTGATTCAAAAATGTCGTGCAACCACAGTTTTTATGAACACTTTATAGAAAGGATTTCTCGTTAGCTTTGATGAATGACTGTAGAGCTGTTAAAATTGCTAAAACCTTTAACCAGAAAAATCATAAAAGAAGAAAAAACATAATTACGTTGGAACTGTTAATAAATCTACTAAAAATGGAAAATAACACAACACGTCAATGCTTTATCACAGCTTTATCGCTTTAGACTCTTTAACGTGTTCCTATGAATTAGGAAACAAACTATAGTTATCACCTTCCCTCTCTTATTTGTTGAACCAATTAAGTTAAAAACTTTAATATTGGCACACTTTAACAGCAAACTAAATCCTATTTTTTCGTGACTGAAAATATCAAAATTGCGACTGGGCTAAAATCTGAGGAAAAATAAAGGTTTTGGAAGAAATGATTAAAGTTACCAGATTATCAGAGTTAAATAATAAATAGACTTCTTTTTACAGTGTTGTATTTTCCAAGCACACTATAATCCTCAACGCGGTACAGAGGTTATCAAACCTTTGCGGGTCCATTCACGTTCAAGTATTATGTATCAATGGGATATCTATTAAAAGGTGAAGATAGAAAGGGCCGCAACACCGCGCCATTTGGTTAATTTTGGTTTGATATATGACCCTCCTGATATAATATAATTAGGAAAAGCTTTGCATCCACCCTTATCTATTTGAATAGTGGCTGGAGGGCGGCAAAAACCTTATTAGTTACCCTTTGCCGCGAAGCGGGATTCTCAAATTACAGTCACAGATTTGGCAATCTCTGAATGCTGGTCATTCATATAAAATGATTCAGAACAAGTACTGACCAATCAAGATATACAATAATAATAATGAAACTAATAATTTTTTTATACTTTGTTTCCTAATTCACATGAGCAAACCAAATGCGCATACAGCGATAAAGAAGTGATAAATCATTGGCGTGTTGTGTTATTTTCCATTTTTAATAGACATATACATAGTTATGTTTTTTGTTTTCGGAAAATTCAACAAACGCCTTATGGGGATTTCAATGAAATTTTCCTTTGTTTCGATAGGTTTGCTAAGCTCTGCCCATTATGACGTAAGTCTTAGGTAGTCCAATAGAAGGTAAATAAAGGGGGCTAAGATACAAGATAAGGAAAACAGGAATCCCTCTTGGTAGATATAATCCTCCACATTAAATATATTCTTCTAGTATTTGTTTTGTTCCTGTGTATATCGTGTATTCACACTTATATTAAAAATGTCGTAATCAGAATTAAGTCTAGTAGTTTCCAAGGGTGTTCTCCATTCCAAAGCAAGGATTATAGTGTTAAACATCCACAATGTACTTGTTGACCAAATGGCTACAAGTACTGTTAGAACTATAGTTAACTCATGTGCAAATATGAAAGGAGTCAGTCAATCAACAATATACAGACTTCTTAGTGAACGTAGTGAAAATGTAGAAACAGTGGTATTGTGAAGTTGCATGAGAAAAGCCGTGGTAGAAAACCATTAGAGGTGGATGAACAAGTAAGAAACACAATAAGAAGGAAAGTCCATTCCTTTTATTTTATGAAGGAGATTCCAACAGTTAATAAAATTTTAGCAGCTGTAAGTGAAGACGAAAATGTACCAGAAATGGGAAGAAAGAAGTTATGGAAAATACTGCGTCAGTTGAAATTTTCTTGTCAAAATCAGAACAGAAAATACGGTTAAATAGAAAAGAAATAATATGTTAGAGAAGACATACACGAAAGTACAAGAGGGAACACTAAAACATTTATTAGTTGGATGAAACGTAGGTTAACGAAGGCCACTCTGTGAGTAAATGTTGGTAGGATAAAAGTGATCAAAGTTTTAAGCAGGCTTTTTTAGAAGGCTTGTCAAATGGCTTACAAATTCATTCCGGTAAGTCCCGCAGGTTAATCATACCTCATATTGGAAGTGACAAAGGGTGAAATGGGGTTATCGAATTTGAATCAAAATCTACGAATAATACGAAGAGATTACTGCAGATGTTTTTGAAGATTACTTTTCTGAAAACCCTTGTCTTGTTAGCGAAAACAAGATATATTAAATTGGCTGAATGAAGAAGAAAAACTATACGAAAATGATACCTTAACACTGGAGCTATTGAGACTAGCTAGGGAAAATAAATCACAATTTAAAAGAAAAATTATTGATGAGATGACTATTGAACATAACATAATAGTACTTGGCTTGCCACTCCATCATTACGAATTAAATCCAATTGACCTAATATGGGCCTTTAAATTATGTCAGGTGCGGGAACTTTTAGAAACATCATCAGATCAGGCGAGGAAAGAAAACTGGACAATGCTGTAAATAATGTGAAAAAATATGAACAGAAGATGTGGGACCTTCACCTTATGGAAGAGACTGTAACACCATCAGTGATATCTATTACCTTACTAAAGTAAGGACCTTTTTAATTGAAATTAAATTGTTTTTAATACATGCTATTTATTTTCTTCTACAACAAAATGGGCATTTGAAAGTAAGTATATCAATAATTTGTTAACTGTCAGAGTAGTGTAGAGAGATGGTAAACATTTTTTTGTTTTAATTATTAATTAAAGAATCAATAATGGTTTTATCTTGATTTCTTAATTTTTTTAAGTTATTTGAAATATTTACTAATCTTCTTGTTTAAATGTTAAATTAAAAGCGTTTTTAGTACTTAAAGTTAGTGCTAAAAACGCTAGGGTGTTAATACCTACAGGGTAAAACATGTTTTGTTTTTTCTCCAAAGTTAAGTAAGTTTTATGGAATGTCTAAAAGGAATTGAAAATGTCCTATTTAAAACAAATAAATAAATTCATATAAAACACAAAAAATTTGTTAAGGGTATTCTATTGATATAATACGATTAGATCCTCAAAGAATAAACCGAATGTGGCAAATTTAGGAGGCTAAAATGCGAGCCTGCGCAGTGTAAATAATTCAAGGGAGGAAGGACCTGGGGGAATACATTAAATGGACTGCACTTTGCAGGCAAAACATGATGAAAGTGTTTACGTGGAGAAACATAAAAATTCGATGATTCTTGTAAAGTAGAATATTGTATATAGATTAATACTTTAAGCTATAATGTTAAAAATATAAATATATGAAAACAAACCTGGTAAGAAAATCTAACATAGAAAAAAAGGTACAAATACGCCTTACTTTGCTAAGAAGATTGAAAAAAAACTTTCTGAAGGAAATGTAAAGGGGGAATAACAATATTGTGTTCTGAAGACAGCTTGGCAGAGAAAAATGATTCTACCTGAAAGAAATAGATGAAAAAATACCCCAGTCAAGAAGAAAACAGAAGTACCAGAAGTTTCTAATTTTGATTGTGATGTTTCTATTTGTGAAATTAAGAAAGCTATTCATTCATTTAAAGCTGGTTAATCAGGTGGTCTTGACTCAAATACCTCACTAAACATCACAGAAGTTATATCAAATTTTGCGTGGAACGTCTCATAAGGCGTTCAGTACATATAAATTACATTTTCCAAGTATTTTACTTGAAGAACTAACTGCTCCGGTTGCTTCTACGTAATATGACTGACATACATCATAGTCATATCTCTCTCATAACTACCAAGTATAAATACCCACTTTCATATCCCAATGGAAAATCCATTAATATAGAATGACCAATTGTACAAATGTTCACGAGCATTAATGGAATGATTAAACTTAGAATAAATTTCGGCTGGTGTGATGACATGTAATTTTCAATTGTGCCGACAATAAATATACAATTCGACTTGGGGGTGTGTTATGCATTCAGTTGAGAATATAAATGACCGTTGCCCGAGGAATTTCAGCTATTTGCTTAATTAAATTTGGGGCTATAAATGTTACCGGAACTTTGCGAAACAACTTCGCTGATGTTCTATACAAGCTGCTCCATGTTTTGTCTTCTATCTTGGTTCCGTCACGTACATCTTGCAGTGGCGTCACTCGCGGCAAAAATCAAGTGAAGTCTGTACATCTTTTTTAACCCATTTTAAAAAATGTGGATGTATTTTTTATGGTGCTTGTTCGCGCATATTGTCCAAACGGCTTGGCCGATGTTGACTAGTCAAACGTCAAATTGTAGAGGACGTTTTTTTTGTGATCCCATATACTTTGATTCAAAGTCCATTCACCAATTTTTTTGTAATAATAATAATATTTAAAAAAACACAGGTTTAAAAGCGATAACGGTGACAAGTTTTATAATATTTATATTTTTTAATATAATATACAAAAATCTAATATTTTAATTGACATTTTCGAAAAATGTACATTCGATGTAAATAAAACGTTATTAACCGACTACCCTCATTATAATTTTTAACCGACTTCAAAAACGAAGGAGGTTATCAGTATCCTATATATATATTTTTATGTTTGTACATCGATTACTCCGCGGTGGTTTGACCAAATTGGATGACATTTTCAGGAGACGCTCAGGATATTGCTGGAGTGGTCCCATAGCAAGCACATTTAAAAAAAATAAAAATAGCTGAATGACGGCCATTATAATGTTTTTTTTATATGTTTATGCATCGATTACTCCGCGATGGTTTAAACAATTTAGATGAAATTTTCAGGGGACATTCAGGATATTACCGGAGTGGCCTCATAGCAAGCATATTAAAAAAATGGCTGAATTGCGGCCATTTTGTTGTTTTTTTTTTGTTTGTACATCGATTACTCCGCGATGGTTTGACCAATTTAGATGAGATTTTCAGGGGATATTTAAGATATTGCGGCAGTGGTCCCATAGCAAGAATATTAAAAACATGTTAAAAATGGCGGAATGGCGCCATTTTGTTCTCTGCACCAAGGTATATTGCAAAAAGTTTTTTTAATATTCTACTCTCGCGTCTCGATTCCACGTGTTCACCATTATATCAGGAAAAAAATATTATTTGGTAAAACTGATTTTTACAATAAAACTCGTATAGATAAAACTAAAAATGATGAAATAAAATTTTTTAAACTGACTACAAAAAAATGCACTAAAAGTTGAAAAATAATATTTCATTCCACTTTGAAAATTTTACTTCGTGAAATCGGCGCTAAACTTATTCTCAATTATTTAATCACAAAAATATAATCATACTACGCGTATAGGATCTTACTTTTGGCGCCGAGTTCATTGAGGAAAATTTTCAAGGGGATAAAATATTATTTTTCGATTTTTTAGTGCATTTTTTTTGAAGCCGGTTTCATTTTTTTATAAACATTTTTATATGTACCAAATGTCGAGTGATTTAGTAAAGCTATTCTTACACACATGGAAATAGTTTAGGGATTTTGAAAATTTTAGGTAAGTTTGAAACTTTAAGAACTTGCATGATCGGATCTTCACGAGCCATGAGGCATCCACAAGGTTGCTGTATTGTCTTTCAAAGATAGCTGTTCAAAGTAACTTAAAGTTATTAGTTGATTTTATACGGGGTCCTTCAAAAAAGGTTTGATTTTTTTTAAAACAGTTGAATAGGCGCGTTTTCGAAATTATGAAACTTAAATTTTCAGTTCAATTTTTAGCTTAAACAAATCTACTGTTCAAAAAGTCTTAATGAGGAAATGTTGGTATCTCTTTTTATTAAAGAGGCAGAAGAAATTTTATAAAACTCTATCTTTTTAACGTTACACGTAACAAATCAGCATCAGTGGTCGTTCAATTGGGATAAAATCAAATAAATCCCATAAGAGTACTCAAAAACGAAACAAAATCTACAGAGTAACTCAAATATTTGTTGTTACCGATATTTCAATTTCCTTTTTTTATGATTTAAGCCCTCGTTTGTTTACATCTCTATTTCTTTATGAGCATTTTTTAAAAACGTTGAATCGTCAGTATATACACGGTACACTAAGAGATAGATAGTGCTGCGAACTATTTAAAAAGGTGTTAACTCAAAAATCGCGTTAAAGTATTATTTAGTGCAAAGGATATTACTAAAAACATGAAAACATATGTTACTCCTTTTTACACCCTTAAAAGTAGAATTTAGAAAAATCCTTAATTTTTTTTTAGATAATTATTTTTGAAACCAGTTGATCGCTTCAACCTCTCTTTTAAATGAAGAGATATTTTTTAAAAAATCGGTAAATTCCTTTCCTTTTATTAGGAATAGCGAAGGGTTGAACTTAACCTAACCTAAAATAAATTGAATACGTAGTTGACACACACCGCCATTTTGTTACGTCATGTTGAATTCGTACACCTTTTCTCTATACGATATAAGTCAGTTGAATAATTTTTTTTTACCTTGCTTTTTTGAACATTTTATTTGGCCACCATTTTGTTTTGCCATTTTGAATTCGTATCACAGCTTTACCAGCTTATGTATATATCACACTTAATGCTTGTAAAAAAAAAATGAAATTAATCTAAGTAGTTTTTTTTTAATGCTGATTTTTTAAATATTTTATCAGGCCGCAATTTTGTTTTGCTATTCTGGATTCATACCAAAACATTTTCAGTTCATTCCTATGTAACATTTTTGTGTTAAATTGGAGGTAAATTGAATAATTAGTTTTTTACTTCTAATTTTTTAACGTTTCACTGGGCCGCCATCTTGTTTCGGCATCTTGGATTTTTACCACATCATCCCCATATGACCCTTAATTTTTGGCTAAAATTTCAAGTTAATCTGGTAAGTAGTTTTTAAGCTGACTCGAACTAATAGACTGACATACAGACCGACAGACAGAGAGAAGGAATTGATAAAACATATTTTTTGGCATCTAGGAGACGCTCAGACGTAAAAATACGTAAAACCTAAAAGGGTGATTACAAACATTTTATTTAGCTGACATTTTGTTTCACCGTCTTGGATTCATACCAAAATTTTACCAGTGGATTCCTATATAATACTTTGATTTTTGTGCAATTATAGGTAAATTAGCCAAGTAGTTTTTTGTAACATTTCACTAGGTTGCCATATTGGATTTTTAACAAAATGTTACTAGGTCATCCCCATATGACCCTTAATTTTTTATTAAAATTTTAAAATTAATCTAATAAGTCAATGGGGTAAGTAGTTTTTTTAGCTATACCGCGAACAAACAGACCTACAGACAGACAGACCGACAGAATTGAGAAAGTATGATTTTCGGCATCTAGGGACCCTGAAATGTAAAGATATGGGAGGGTGATTTTCGATAATTACAATACTTCCCTTTTACGATAGAAGTAAAAAGTAAAAATACGTTACCTTTTTTTTTACCCCTTTAAGGGTGTCATTTAGAAAAATCCAGAAATCGATTTTTGGATCATTATTTTTGAAAGCCATTGACGAAATAATTAAAAATGGCCTGATTCCTTAATACCAAACCAAACAAGCTATTGTTGATATCTAAAAATGACGTCTTTGCTTCTGCACTTTAATTAACCAAAACAACTAAAATATTTAAACAACAATTGGCATCTGGTGACGCTACTGCTGGCGTCCCACCTAACTTTCGCCACGTCTTGTCTCCAATCTTAGTTTTGACACGTCCATTCCGATCTGTTTGCACAAACTCAATTTTAAGTCGTTCGGAAGTTCCAAAGCTGAATTTTAAATTCCACGGAGTTTCAAGAAATTTTATTATATTTATCTGTGGCATACATTTTTATGCAGAGTAAAACGTAAATATAAACCAAATTAAAAAAATAATTTTTAATTGCAGCATATACAATTTCGATTAGAAGGTAATCAGAAATATCCTCAAAGGGCACCTTGGGGTTAGGGTTGCCAACTTTTTGTACGGGAAATAAAGTATTTTAAGGTCGGAGAACTAAAACAAACAATATTTTAGAAAAATGAACAGTATTTTATTTTTTTTAAACGAAAATGATAACAACAAAAAGGTTATGTTCGCGTTTGTCACTGGACGAATGACTGACTGACTTTTCCGTCTAAGGTCTTTAAGCTACTATGACTATACGAACGTCTTGATGGTTCCGTTTGTGTAAATGGCAACAAGAGTCCACAGTAAAGCGGATCAGGGAGGGCCCTTACTCTTATTGGCTGATGTTAAAATGATTCACTGAAATAAGTATATATTGTCAAATTCACATATTTTCAAGAAATTGCAAATGCTCTCAGCTACGAGATTAGAGTGATTGGCTAGGTAAGTCAGATTAATTGGACCAGTTTCTCTATCGCGTTAAAGGGAATTGTATAAGAAAGAGGTGGCCAGGAGATGTAGGGTAGTAAGGATATGAGGTAGTGAACCCAACTCTCCACGTTCGCAATCTGAACTATCGATGATTCCGAGTCTATGTAGATGATCGCTTCTGATTCTGCACATAGTAGCAATTTCCTTCTTTTGCAAGTGTTTTGACGCTGTAAACCAGGGTTTGATATATGGTATTTGTGCAATTTCTCCGTAGAGTCTTCCCCTGGTGAGATAGCATCTCTCCTTCCATTTCTCAAAGAAACGTTGTTTGTATGAAGGGATAAATTCTGTGTAATCTATTTTAATATTTTGTTATTTGTTTACTACTATGCCCTGTGGCTTGGAACCCAAACCAAATATATCCTAAAGGCCGTTTTACATGCTGCAATTCGTCTTTGCAATATGCAATAGTCTTGAACAAAGGCATGCGCAGTTTGACAAAAGGTACAAATGTCTTGCGCATGCTTTTATTCAAGACTATTGCAACTTGCAAGAAAGAATTGCAGCATGTAAACCGGCCTTTAGTCCCGTTTCTCGTTTCATCCATTTTTGTCTTGGTTACCATTGTAATGTGATCATCGGTGGGCTTAGAACTGCTACTAATCTGTTTTGGCTGTCTGAAAAAATTACCACATTGGTCAATCTAAACTTCTCCATTAGTTCAAGGGCAGTAAAGATGCCATAAATCTCAGCAGAACAGATTGACAAAAATGCCAATTCCCACTGTTCGGTCATCTTCCTCGGATGCATCGAAGGCTTCGTCTGGAACATCTGGAAATCTTGCCCTGGATTCATATAAAATGGAAACTGAATTGTCAGCATTCGACGAATGTCTCGGGAGAGGAAGATTTGCCAAAATATTTAAGTTATTTCTTTACAGATTTTTGGCAAGCTATTTGACACTGACAGTTTGATTCTGAAATGAAATTTTACGTTTACTTTTATACAGGTTTTTTTCCATTTTTAATAGAACAGTATTCAGTATTAAAAAGCGAAATAAAGTATAATACTGTTTTTAACAGTATGATTGGCAACCCTACTTGGGGTACTTCTCTTGTTACATGAAGTTGTTTTGATGGAAAACTAATCTAATTTAAAAAACGCCTCGTAGACTAACTGCAGCTCTTTGAGAGCACTTTTGACTAGCCAAAGTGTAAAAAAAGTTTCCAAAACAAATGTTTTTGCCACATTCTGCCAAAATATTGTAATTATGTAAATGTGATAAATGAATCTTAGGATATCCTGTACAAAAATCGTCTTGATTAATTTTTTTACTTAAATACTATAATATCTGAGATAAACGGATTCAAAACTATTGTTAATTTTCTCCCACTGAGATCTCCTAGCAAGGCAAAATATGAAAATACGACAACGTACGGGGATTTTTTACATTAAAAATATACCTTATTGAACTCATTTAATACCCTCTATCTATATTTTGATTTGCACTTTCCATTTTCCCATAATAAGTCAGTGCCGTCGAGTTTGGGACACCCTGTCCATAATTTTATCATAAAAGCCTATACATATTGCAAGTATAGAACTGGGCAGGATTTGATTTTTAAGTCCTTTTTTGTATTTAATTACTCTTCGGTATTTAAATACACTGTAATTAAATACTGCGAAAAAAAAGATTTAGCATTTAGTATATCAAATACATTCGAAAATGTATTTAATTACAAAAGTTACTTAGATAATAATAATAATATGTTTTTATATACAAAAAGGATTTAAATACTTTTTATGTATTTAAATACAAAAATCGGTAAATTTCCTTTCGCCAGAACTTCACTCCTTATGATTTTTTTCCATTTGTTAGGAATAGTGAAGTGTGACCCAATTTTGTTCAGTACATATATGTGTTACATATACTGTCTTTTTAAACATTTTTATTGGACGTCATTTTGTTCATATCATTATTTTGGATTCCAACCAATATTTAACCAGTTTCTTTCTACCTATGCCACAATTGTCTTTTGGGCATAATTTGAAAAAAAAACTCAAAAGTACTTTTTACATTGACACATACCGCCATTTTGTTACGTCATGTTGAATTCGAACACTTGTTACACTTGATTTTTTTGCAAAATTTGAAATAAATTGAATACTTTTTATTAGCAATATTTTTTTAACATTGTTCCGCTATATTGGATTTTTACCAAAATATTATAAAGTCGTCTCCATATGACCCTTAATTTTTGACTAAAATTGAACTGACAGACAGACCGACAGATGAACCGACGGAATGGACAAAAACATATTTTTTTGGCATCTAGGAATGCTAAAATGTGAAGATATGTAAATCCTGAGAGGGTGATTTTTTTTCACGATTACAAACATTTTATTTGGCTGCCATTTTGTTCCGCCATCTTGAATTAGTAACAAGTTTTACTAGTTGATCCCTATACCATAATTTCAAATCAATCCATTGAGTAGTTTTTCAGGATGAATCTTCAAATATTTTATTATGCCGCCATCTTGGATTCGTATCAAAATTTTACCAGTTGATTCCAACATAATACTTCATGTTTGTGCAGAATTTGAGACAAACTGGATAAGTGTTTATTTAATTTTTTTTTAACATTTCGCTAGACAGTCATTTTGTTTCGCCACATTGGATTTTTACCAAAATATTATCAGATCATCCCCATATGACCCTTAATTTGAAGTCAATCGGATAAGTAGTTTTTAATCAATGCCGCGAACTGACCAACAGACCGACCGACAGACGGCCCGACGGAATTGAATTGAAATTTTTTGGCATCTAGGGACATGTAAAACCTGAGAGGGTGATTTTTTTCAAAATTACAAACATTTTATTTGGCCGCCATTTTGTTCGGCCATCTTGACTTAGTACCACAATTTTACTACTGGGCCCCTATACCACAACTAGTTATGGCATACAATTTAAAATCAAACCATTTTTAAATATTTTATTAAGCCTCCCTTTTGTTTTGCCATCTTGGATTCGTACCAAAATTTTACCAGTTGATTCCAACAAAATACTTTGACGTTTGTGCAAAATTTGAGATAAATCTGATACGTAGTTTTTTATTAATAATTTTTTGACATTTCACTAGGCCGCTATTTTGTTTCGCCATATTGGATTTTTACCAAAATGTGACCAGATCATCCCCATACGACCCTTTTTGACCAAAATTTGAAGTCAATCGGATAAGTCGTATTTTAGCTATGCCGCGAACAGACAGACAGACCGACAAAATTGAGAAAACATGTTTTTCGGCATCTAGAGACCCTGAAACTGAAGATCTGAAAAAATCTCGTAGGGTGATTTTTACACGACTACAATACTTCCCTTTTACGAGGGAAGCAAAAAGGGTTTAAATAGAAATGGATTTTTGTTAAAAATTACATACGACTTATACATTCTAAGATGATCCCTTCCTTTCTTTTCATGGAAAGGCTATTGTGATATGTCCGAAAATAGCAAAGAATCTATGCAAAATTTAACAGTAGATAACAATTTATTACAACATTAAACCATTTCTCTTTGTTCTATTATGAGCGACGTAACATTGTTACCAAACTATGTTAATAGTAACAATTAATTCTCACTCTGGCAAACCGCTTTCAGAATTGACAACTGGAAAAGCATTTTTGTCCCGAACCTGGACGTCCGAGCTCGTAAAACGTTTTGCTGATTATTAGGTGTTAATTTGATTAAATTGCAAATGTCAATAGACCTGATCCTTTATGCGTGATATTTTGTAATTTAAACGAACGAAGCATAACCATTGATTAAATCGAAATTAATATGTGCATCCGAATATCCCTATTCATTTGAAGTATCCGTAAATATTAAACAAGTGTCACATTCATTAGATTCATTGGGAAATTTTAATTAAATCACTATTGAATTTTAGGTGTTAAAAAGGATGCAATTGAAAAGCTATGCTTTTTAAATAAATAAATAGCATGTTTAATGTATGTTAATGTCCACAGTATTCGAGTGCAGTCGCTTATTTTCCGTAGGATCAATGTAAATTCAATGCATCTGCAGTTGGGCTAAAGTAGTAAAAGGATGTCCATATATTGAAACGAAAAAATGTAAACATTTACCTTAAGTTTTTTATGTTTGGACAGAATGTACTTTTACCTAAATTCCTCTCACCCTGTATGATAAAGTGAAGTGTGAGAGGCTTCTTTCCTATTGTTGGGAAGCTCGTAACATTTTTGGTATTATTTGATCTGCTCATCGTTCATACTGATAGTTTATATGATTGATTTATTTATTTATTTTAAAGGTACAACATACAAAAACGATTAATAATTCACGGTATTACAAGTTAGTGGGAGAGTTTAGCTACAATCATAAATTAAATACAAAAAGTAATATCACAATAAAATTTTCACAATATTTTTGTATCTATCCGTCCATCTATCAGGAGAGTTTTGTGAGGAGTTTGAGTTTCTAAATGGAATGTGAAAACTACTTTATGTTCTTAAATCATTTGGAGGTATTTTTAAAGTATTTTTGAAACAAGAACTGGAAAATCGATGTGTTCACTAATAGTTTTGTATACTATTATAAGGTTCTTCTATCATGTACGGTTAAAATAGATTTTTTTGCGAATTGGACTAAAATTTTGATATTTACAAAATAAAATGGCGGCCTAGTGAAATGTTAAAAAAATTATTACTAAAAAAACCACTTATCCAATGTATCTCAAATTTTGCACAAAAATCAAGTATTAGGTAGGTATTTACTGCTAAAATTTTGGTACGCATCCAAGATGGAGGAACGAAATGGCCTGAAAAAATACTCATTAGATTAATTTCAAATTTTGTGTAAGCATTAAGTGTGATATAAGGATAAACTGGTACGAATTCAACATGATGAAATAAAATGACGATGTGGGTCAATGTATAAACTACTTATTGAATGTATTTTAAATTTTGCCCAAAAATCAAGTGTGGCATAGGTAGAAACTGGTAAAATTTTGATAGTAATCCAATATGATGGAATAAAAGTGTGTCCCGAATTGCAGTGTCCAAACTTTAACAGCGCATTCTGTATTCAAAATAAGCCCTAATTTTCTATATAAACATATATCGGCAAATGCTTCGTTTTCGAATTACAGGGTGTTGAAGTTTTAAGAAAAAAATTGTTATTTAGTCATAACTTTTTTAGTACTTGAGATATTGTTATTAAATTTGGTAAACAGCATTTGAGTAACAAAAGGCATTTTTTGATTTGAAATATTTTTTAATTCTTTATCAGTGGCGTCCGTACAGGATTTTTTATTGAATATTCTTGAAGAAAAAATGGTACGCTACTGTTTTTTCTGAAAACAAAAATCATTTCTAAAATTCCCACTCAATTTGGAGCAAATTTGATTCCTTGCCTTTTTTTCGTGCGATGCAAGGATTTCGAGTTAAAAATTAAAAACTATTTTTATGTATGGCGTAGTTAAAATTTCCATTATTGTTAGGAGGTAGGAGAAATGAACAATATCGAAACGTAATTTTAAATAAGTTTGACAACGATAGGATATTAAGCCTACGAAGAGCAGCTCATAATTTACAAGGCAACGCAGTTTTTGTTTCTAAAAATAAGGTTCATCCCGTTTTGAGGAAAGATCACAGGAAGCCATTTCAGATGGAGCCAGTTCAAAACTTACAACCTGGTGATGCCGAAAAACGTGTCAGTTTTTGCAATTGGTTTTTGCGCCAAATAGAGGAAGACGAGAACTTCTCAAAAAAACTTTTATGAACTGATGAAGCCACATTTACCCGAAGCGGCTCAGTAAATTTCCATAATTTACGAATCTGGAGCCATGACAATCCACGTGTTGTACGAACTAGAGCATTTCAGCAAGAATTTTCTGTTAATGTTTGATGTGGTGTAATAAATGAAATTTTTTGCGGGCCCCATATTCTACCACCATGCCTAGATAGACAGTTATTTAATGATTTTCTGCAAAATGAGTTATTTCAATATCTACAAAAAATACCCCTCTAAATCTTAGAAACGAATTCTGGATTCAAATGGACGGGGCTCCCGCGCATTTTGCGTTTGTAAATCGCGAGTGGTTAAATAATAATTATCCAGAACAGTGGATTGGACGATTAGGAGCTACAGCCTGGCCACCACGTTCCCCTGACCTCACACCTGTCGACTTCTTTGTGTAGGGTTATTTGAGAAATTTAGTTTATTCCAGACCAGTTCATACAAGAGAAGTACTGATTCTAAGGATAGAGCAAGCCTGTGAAACTTTGCGAGCCAATACGAATTTTATACGCCATGCCACTGACACAGTTAAGAGCAGATGCCGAAAATGTGTCGAAGTTAGAGGAGCTCATTTTGAGCAATTATTGTGAATTTTAAGGCCCACATTAATCCTTAATGATATTTAAAGTGCTCTATAAATTTTTTTCACGATCTAAGTTAATAAAAGTTATGAATTCTAGTTTTTGTAAAATTAATTACGAACTTAGTTAATAAAGAGTAGTTTCTGTAAAATGAAGTATCATCTTCAAAATTGAATTAATTCTAATTACCGTTTTACAAAATGAATCGACAATTTTAGAATTATAAACTCATCTGTCATACTTTAAAGACGAACCTAGCAATTGTTCAATTATCACAAAAATGCAATCATGGCATACCAAGAGTCGACAATGAAGGAATGATGGTAAGTACCAAGGACATTAGATTCTAATAGGTTGCCTGCTAACTTCTGCGATGTCACCCTGATAACCCAAACATAATGCAAATCTCCATTACAACGGGTCGATGACGTCATCTCTCCTTAGTTGTCAGACAAGCTTTTATTTTAGAAACCCTACATACAAAAATAAATACCACGAAAGAAGACATAATTAAGTGCTACAGAGTGGGAGAAAACCGAGAAAAAGCACGCCCAGTAATAGTAAAATTTGCTGACTACAACAAAAAAACTACAATATTAAAACATAAGAGTAACCTCAAAGGTACTAAAATTGGAATAGTGGAGGAACTGACTAAATCTAGATTCTTTTGGTTTAAAGCAGCTCAAGAGAAGATTGACTGGAAACGGGTTTTCACGAGAAATGGAAATATATTCGTCAAAAAGGAGGATGGAAGAAATCACAAAATTCGAGATCTGGAAGATCTAGATGCCTATTAACCGAAAAAAAATTCTTGTAAATGCTTCTATTTTGCTGCGTGAGTGAATACAAGCATTATATGTATAGTGTTAGATCTTACATTATCTTAAGTAGCGTAATAAATATTTAGTTATGTTAATTTTTTTCGGAGCCATAGAGGTGAGCGGAATATTTGAGACACGTTATTTGCAAGCTGCCGGAGAGGTAAAAACGCTGATTGAGGGAGAAAGTAGGTTAAAAATATACCACATAAATATCAGAAGTATAAGAAAAAATTTTGATGAACTAACATTATTAATTGAATCGATCGAACAAAATAATATTGATATCCTAGTGTTATCGGAGACTTTTAATTTGGAAAAACATGAGGTAAGTCTCTTTCATTTGCCTAATTTTAAATTAGTTTATAATAATTCTCAATTTAATAAAAATGATGGCATAATTGTATACATAAAAAACAGTATAAAACATTACATTTTTCAGAAACAAGGTGTATTCAAATATGCTTGGAAATAAACAAAGTAGATATCAACGTAACATGTTGCTATAGACCTCCGTCACCAAATTTAGATTTATTTTTAAGTGATTTAGAACAATACTTAATAAATTGGAGTAATCATCATTTAGATATATTTATTGGCGATATAAACATTAATATTTTGGATCCACTGTCTCTAAAAACAAACGAATATTTAAATTTAATGAACGAGAAGGGCCTTTTTTCTTGTATAAACAAAGCTACTAGAGTTACTGCGGTCTAATCGAGTTGTATAGATCACATATTTGTACGTTATAACAAAGAATTTATGATATGACCGATCATTACCTAATAGGCTTAAATACCGAAATAAAATTACCAGAAAAAAATAAAAAGTCAGTACAGCACTATAGAAAAATAAACTATGAAAAATTAAAATCGCTTTTATCGCAAGAGACGTGGTTAAGCTATACAGCTCTAGACCATGCCCAATTCGCCTATCAACAATTTATGTCCACACTTGAAAATTATATAAACATATCTACAAACACTTTGATCATTAAACAAAAATATAGAAAAATCAAACCTTGGATTTCTCTGGGGTTAATAAATTCTATTAAACATAGAGATTATTTAAAACAAAAATTATTAAAAAACTTTACAGTTGAAAAAGAGGAACAGTATAAACAATACAGGAACTACTTACAAAAATTAATCCGTAAAACTAAATTCCAATATTATAAAACAAAAATTCAGGACGCAGGTAAAAACTATAAAAGAGTATGGGAAGTTATTAACCAAGTAGTAAATAAAAATAATGAAAAAGGCGAGATATTAATTAAAGACGAAACTGGTAATATAGTAAAAAACAAAGAACAAACATCTGAACTTTTTAATAACTTTTTTGCACAAATAGGAGAGACAATGGCTAACAAAATTATTTCTAAAAACCAGCAATATAAAACAAAACATAATTTAAACAAAACCCTTTTTTTAAAACCAATAAACGAAAAAGAACTTATTTTATACATCAAATCCTTAAAATCAGACTCTTCCCCTGGTGAGGATGGTATAACTGTAAGATTAATTAAAACAATCCATATGTATATCTTAAAGCCTTTAGTCCATATAATTAATTTAACCTTTACAAGTTCCAGGATACCTGTAGAATGGAAAACCGCTATATCAAAATTATGGGAAAAATGTGTAAAGACACGCCTAGTTGATATTTTTGATTCTCAGAATGTTCTTTTTACTGAACAATTTGGTTTTAGACGGAGTAGAAGTACGGATGATGCGATATTTTTTTGGTTTCATGAAATTATATCAAAAATGCAACAAAATAAAAGATGTCTTACAGTCTATATGGACTTTGCTAAAGCCTTTGACACAGTATCCCATTCCTTGCTGCTAAGGAAATTGGAAAGTGTCGGAGTGAGAGGGCATGTGCTAGAACTTTTTAAGTTCTATTTAGAAAATAGAATACAAAGAGTGCGATGTAACGATACCTTAAGCACTAGAACGGTCGTAAGTTCTGGAGTTCCTCAAGGGATAGTCTTAGGACCTATTCTATTTTTAGTTTATGTAAATGAATTAGGAACACTAATAAAGGAAGACTCAGTTATTTGTTATGCTGATGATACTGCAGTGATATTTACGGGCGACAGTTGGGAGGGTGTATTCTTAAAAGCAGAACAAGGTCTTAAAGTAATTCATAACTGGATGTGTGATAACAAAATTAGACTAAATATACTAAAAACAAAATTTATAACATTCTCTTTGACAGCTTCCGATCAACCAAAAAAAAAAATGACATTAAAATTCATGACCCATCATGTAAATTATTAAGTAATAACTGTACTTGTCCGTATATGTAACTGATAAAACTAAATATTTAGGGCTGTACATTGATCAGCATCTCCGCTGGAATGAATATGCTATTGAAACCGCCAAAAAACTTAGAAAACTGTACTATAAATTTTGTCAGCTTCGGAATATCTTGGATGAAAAAACAATAAGGATAGTCTACAGCTCACTAGTTGAATCAATTTTAAGGTATTGCATAGTAATTTGGGGAAGTCTTAATGATAATGCACTGCAAGTTTTAAAAGTATGTCAAAACAAAATTCTGAAAATAATACTAAATAAAAACAATCAATATCCTACAGTAAGCCTTTATTCTGAATTTAATGTCTTACATTTTAGAGGGCTTTTTGTGAGTGCAAGCCTTTTTTCTATAAAAAAATTAAGCACATCTTTGGAGAACTTGACCATCATTACAGTACTCGCTCTAAAAGAAATAATGATTTACAGTCACACTATTTCAATAAATCACATTTACAAAAAAACATACTATTTTTGCTTCCTAAGTTTCTTAAAATGCTACCTAGGGCTAAATTTTGAAATAAAAAATTTTATCATCCACAACTATGACAATTTTAAAAAGTTAATGAAACGCTAGTAAAAACTTTTACATATTGCTTAAATAAATTAACCTTTATTAAAACTAAACCTTTTTTTTCGTTTGATTTATTCAGCCACAACCCCAGTCTGTTGTTTTCGATGTTTGTATTTTTTTATTTATCTCTCATGTGCTCTTATAGAATATTTGTTATTTTCTGATAAATATATATTAGGCTAAGATTAAATTGTAAAACATTTGGGTTTACTGCCATACTATGCTAAGGAACGAAAAATTTCAATACAGGCCAATAAATGGTCTAGCGAAATTTTCCATTCCGTGGTAGACAATATTACAAGTGTGCATTCAACAGTATACTTTATCGATATCTAGAATAATGTAATTGTCTCTAAAAACTTATTTATTTGTAAACTATAAAACCGTAATATATTATTGTATTATTGTATTGTATTGTTGTTCAGAAATTATGAACTCACCCGGAATGCATGAAATAAATATCGGAAACCAAATAATTTTAAAAACTTGCTGTTACAATCCCACCTTAAAGGTTTCGCTACTGAAATTAACAATAATGGAAATTTTAACTTATGCCATACATAAAAATGGTTTTTAGTTTTTTACTCGAAATCCTTACACCGCACGAAAAAAAGACAAGGGATCAAATTTGCTCCAAACTGAGTGGGGATTTTAGGAATGATTTTTGTTTTCAGAAAAAGCAGTAGAGTACCATTTTTTCTTCAAGAATATTCTATAAAAAATCCCGTACGGACGCCACTGATGAAAAATTAAAAAATATTTCAAATCAAAAAATGCCTTTTGTTACTCCAAGACTGTTTACCAAATTTAATAACAATATCTCAAGTAATAAAAAAGTTATGACTAAAAAACAATTTTTTTCTTAAAACTTTAACACCCTGTATTTCGAAAACGAAGCATTTGCCGATATATGTTTATATATAAAATTAGGGCTTGTTTTGAATGCAGAATGCGCTGTTAAAGTTTGGACACTGCAATTCGGGACACTCTGTATATATATATATATATATATATATATATATATATATATATATATATATATATATATATATATATATATATATATATATATATATATATATATATATATATATATATATAATATATATATATATATATATATATATATATATATATATATATATATATATATATATATAGATGTTACTAAATGACTAGGTACTAAACAAAATTGGGTTATACTTCACTAGTCCTAATGAAAGGAAAGATTCATAACGAGAGAAGTTCCGGGTAAAGGAAATTACCGATTTTTTTATGGTAATACCTAGGAGTGGCTTACCAATACCAAATATATCTAGTTTTACCTAGTAGGCAGCAAAGTGAACTAGATAAATTGAATAAAAATAGTATTTATAATAAACGCATAAAAAATTAATAGCGTTAAATTTTCCACGGTACAACTTTCCAGAATAAGATATTGTCATCTTACCTGGGCCACCCTGTCCGTTTTGTGAGGAATCATAATAATCTATCAGCGAATATATCTGATTTCAAAGCTACCCTATTGAAAGATAGGATCTTTTTGTTTAAATATATTAAGGTCTTTTATATACCCTTCTTCAATATGCATAATCAAGGGAATCTAACATGTGTTTTTTGCATAATAAGCGATTAAAAATGCAAAAAACTATAAAACCGTAATATATTATTGTATTATTGTATTGTATTGTTGTTCAGAAATTATGAACTCACCCGGAATGCATGAAATAAATATCGGAAACCAAATAATTTTAAAAACTTGCTGTTACAAATTAACAATAATGGAAATTTTAACTTATGCCATACATAAAAATGGTTTTTAGTTTTTTACTCGAAATCCTTACACCGCACGAAAAAAAGACAAGGTATCAAATTTGCTCCAAACTGAGTGGAGATTTTAGGAATGATTTTTGTTTTCAGAAAAAGCAGTAGAGCACCACTTTTCCTTCAAGAATATTCAATAAAAAATCTCGTACGGACGCCACTGATGAAAAATTAAGAAATATTTCAATTTAAAAAATGCCTTTTGTTACTCCAAGGCTGTTTACCAAATTTAATAACAATATCTCAAGTAATAAAAAAGTTATGACTAAAAAACAATTTTTTTCTTAAAACTTTAACACCCTCTATTTCGAAAACGAAGCATTTGCCGATATATGTTTATATAGAAAATTAGGGTTTGTTTTGAATGCAGAATGCGCTGTTAAAGTTTGGACACTGCAATTCGGGACACCCTGTATATATATATATATATATATATATATATATATATATATATATATATATATATACATATATATATATATATACATATATATATATATACATATATATATATATATATATATATATATATATATATATATATATATATATATATATATATAGATGTTACTAAATGACTAGGTACTAAACAAAATTGGGTTATACTTCACTAGCCCTAATGAAAGGAAAGATTCATAACGAGAGAAGTTCCGGGTAAAGGAAATTACCGATTTTTTTATGGTAATACCTAGGAGGGGCTTACTAATACCAAATATATCTAGTTTTACCTAGTAGGCAGCAAAGTGAACTAGATAAATTGAATAACAATAATAAACGCATAAAAAATTAATAACGTTATATTTTCTACGGTACAACTTTCCAGAATAAGGTATTGTCATCTTACCTGGGCCACCTTGTCCGTCTTGTGAGGAATCATAATAATCTATCAGCGAATATATCTGATTTCAAAGCTACCCTATTGAAAGATACGATCTTTTTGTTTAAATATATTAAGGTCTTTTATATACCCTTCTTCAATATGCATAATCAAGGGAATCTAACATGTGTTTTTTGCATAATAAGCGATTAAAAATGCAAAGTGGCTAAATAAATTTCATTTTTATACCGAAACTGTGTAGGTATAGGAAAAGAAAAAAGTTCATGAATAAAAACTGATCGGCCATAAAGTCCGCTATATTGAAATAAAAATTCCACGATAATATCATTTACGGTATATGTTTTGTAAATGAAACATTTTCGTGGTATTTTGGATAAAAAGGGACTATTTGCATAATTTTATTGGGGACGGAAATGATTCCACGGTAAGGCGCGCCGTTTATAAAATATTCTTTATTTTGTGGAAATCTTGAGCAGTAAATTATTTTATTCAAAAAGAGCTTATGCTTATGATTTGTTGGGAATATTCTTCCCCTTCCTCTGTTCAAATATACTGAGACTTTTTGAACAAACACTAAATTAATATAACCACTTATATGTTTAAAATAGGTTTAATTGTATATCTCTGTTCTAAATTACTAAATCCCGAAAAATACGTTTTCTCATTTTCGTCAGTCTGTCGGTCCAATATGGCGGAACAAAATGGCGGCCTTACAAAATGTTAAAAACATCATTTTTAAGAAAACACTTGTCTATTGAAATGTAAGATTTTTTCTCAAATTTCTCGGGTGTCTTCAAATATAAAGGCATCAAACCTAATAAATCTGAAATTAGCAACACGAGGCCCATTTGGTAGACATATAATTTTATACAGGGTACTCTATTTAAAAGAAAATCGGTAACTGTTTTATTTTCCTCGTAATGAATCCTTTTATTTATTAGGGGAATGTACTGCATAGGGCTGTAGGTTTTACGGGGTTTCTCGCATATGAGTAGAGACAGAAAGATGCGGTTTTCTCGACACCGTGCTCCTTTTTCCTGAAACTAAAGACGCCACAAACAGGTCTTAGCTAACCGTCATAGCTTCTGTGCTACAGGGTGATTTTGGAAATTTGTCGTTTTTAGGCAACCCCCGCATCTCGGGTATGTTAGAAGTTATTGTAATTGTGAAAATGGGTTTTTATAGAAATTTTTTTGTAGAATCCAGTGGCGTACTCCGATTTTTTGAGATATTGACGTAACTTGCCTTCTTTTAAATGGGACACCCTATATATTATTGCTGTATTGTTTATTGTTATTTTTGTTATTGCTGTTCTTGTTAGTACTGTTAAATTGATTGTTAATATGGCTCAGAATCAGAAATTTGAATATTTTGTAAAATCTGATATGAATAATTGCTTCATATTGTCTAATGAAAACGCCGATCAGGCTGCAGAGCTTTATTATAACAAAGTTAGTTATTTTTATCATCGAAATATATATGTTGGAATTTATTTTTGCGTTAATTTTGTTACAGATATCCTGAAAGAAGACAACCCGATAAAATATTTACAAAAATTCAATCAAATCTACGACCACAAGCCTATAACAAAGAGAACGAGGAATCTAAAGTCAATGTTTTCGCTATTATTCAAGTAAATCCGGAAACATCATGTAGAAAAATTGAAAAAGATATGGGGGGTATCCAAAACCACAGTGCAAAGAATCCTAAAAAACATAAACTCACACCGTTCAAATTCAAACTAGTCCAGCATTTGCATCCTGGTGACGCTGAGCGGAGATTGGAGTTCTGCAGATGGTTTTTAAGTATGAAAGCAGAAGATCATGATTTTCACAACAAAATCATCTGGTCGGATGAGACACATTTTCCAAGTTTGAGAATTTGGAACCGACACAATACGCGCTTCTGGACTTAGGAAAATCAATATGTCGTTTTTTCTAGAGAAAGTCAGAGAAGAATTGGCTTCAATACTTCCTGCTTTATTATTGCATTTCCCTAGTAAAAGGGAAGTTTTGTAATCCAATTTGCCGGAACAAGATGGCGGGCTATTGAAACGTTGAAACAATATTACTAAGAAAACTAATTAGTCAATTTACCTCAAATTTGTGTTACATAGAAATGAACTGGTAACATTTGGTATTAATATAAGATAGCAAAACAAAAAAGCGGACTAATAAAATATTTTAAAAAAATCAGCCTGCAAGACTGCAAAACTGCTAGATTGTTAGACTAATTTCAAGCATACCGGATACTTATGTTTGTTTTCACTTCACTTTCTTCTGAACATAACCTTAAACTAAGTCCTTTAAAGTCAAATGTTATGATTTGTGGTCCTAAAAAGGAATTTCTTACAAGCAATCTTAATATTGTCTTGGGTGATGTGTCTCTTCCTAAGGTTGATTGTGTAAAGAATTTGGGTGTTGTGTTGGATACTAAATCGAGGTTTCGAGAATACGTAAAATTATGAATTAAAAATTGATTTTTGTCATTAAAAATATATTATAATAACCATCACATCATGACTTTTTACATGCGTAAAATGCTTTGCGAATCTCCTGTTCTGTCCAACTTTAATTATTCATTTATGGCCCTTGTTTAGACATTGAGAAAAACCGCATAAAAAAGTACAAAACATTTGCTTAAGGCTAATATTCGGATTGCGAAAATATGACCCCATTTTATACACATTTAAACAATTTAATTGGCTAAAAATGGACAGACGCAAGGAGATACATTTGGCAAACTTTTTGATTAAGGTCTTATCTAACCTGTCTTTCCCATTAGTTTTATATCTCGTTTAGATATTCATTCCAGAGACATCCGATTTCCAAATAAGATAACAATGCCCCATCATCGGACTGCTATGTTTCAAAGATCATTTATATATAATGCCATTAAAGTTTTCAACTCTTTACCAGCTGAACTAACAACTCTTTAGGAAAAACAATTAAAAAAAAGTTTAAACAATATTTATTAAACATAATAATATAGACCTTTTTATTTTATTTATTTTTATTCATTTATGTTCAATGATCTATTTTTAACCCTTTTTTAACTTTGTGTAATTTCTACAACTTTTGGAAAAACTACTATCCACGATAGTTTTCATTTAGGTATATTTTAAATTATGTGATTGTTTATTTTAGCTTAGTTAGCAGGATAAGTTGGGTTCAGCTACCTAAGCTAGACTGCGCCTTGCTTTCCCAATAATTTTTTTATATGTGATAATTAGTGGTAATAACATTGTATTTATCGTAATATAAGACATTTATTATTATTATTATTTCATTTCGTTTGATATAGAAATAAACTGGTAAAGTTGTAGTACGAATTCAAGATAGCAGAATAAAATGGCGGCCAACTAAATTTTTTAAAAAATCAACGTAAAAAAATCTTATTCAAATGAAATTTTGCAAAAAAATTAAATGTAGAGAAGGTGCGAATTCAACATGACGTATCAAAATGGCGGTGTGTGTCAATGTAAAAATTGAATTTATTTTAAATTATGCCCAAAAATCAAGTGTGGTATATGTAGAAACTGGTAAAATATTGGTAGGAATCCAATATAATGGAACAAAATGGCGCCCAATAAAAATATTTGGAAATATAGTATATATGTGTTACTTAATGACCATATACTGAACTAAATTGAGTCAAAAACTCATAACCAGGACAGTTCGGACTAAAGAAAATTTACCGATTTGTTTTTGTATTTAAAATAGATAAAAGGGTAGACATAATTCGTGATCACCCTGTAATCTTTAAACAACCCACCAGCAAATATGCATATTTGAAACTGCCCTATTGTTATCTCATTGAGCCAGAGTAAAATTTATTCAGTCGAAGGAAAAAAGCTAAGACAAAAAAGACCTAAAGATTACATATGTAAATTAAGAATGGGGTTTACAGATCGAGAATGTAATACTGGATTTTTGTTATCAGCGTGGGACCACCCCAAATTCAAAAGTGAGAACAAAGCAATAAGGGTCTGCACCCTAGCAAATCACTAAGTTCGATAACATCGTTATATATTATAGTCTCTTTGCTTTATTCGTAAATGTTCAAATTTTTGAATTCAAATACATTATTTAACTACAATCTTCAGGTAATACAATTTATATACACTGTGTGTAAAAAGTCCTGGACCGCTGAATCATTTCAAAATTTTCAAAAAATAGCCCTCCTGTATAAAAGTTGTAGGGTTTTAAAAAAAGTCTCAGCTAAGTACAATCAAATTTGTCAATGACATTTTGCAATATTTCATGACTCATAGATTCACATTCGTTAATAATTCTTCTTCTCAACTCGTGTAGATCAACAGGTTTTGTTACATACACTCTATTTTTTAAGTGTCCCTAGAAAAAAATAATCAAGGGGAGTCAAGTCCGGCGATCTAGAGGGCCATTCTATTTGGCCCCTACGTTCTATCCAGCGCAGCGGTTAGGAAAAGTATTGTTGGGTTAAGCTCTTACATGTTGCCTAAAATAAGGAGGCGCTCCATCTTGCTGAAACCAAGCATACCCTAAAAGTCAATCTACTATATTCGTTATTGTTGGAACAATTTGATTTTGCAACATGGCACTAATATTGAGCCACAAATTTCCAGAGACCGTTGAGTGTGTGTTTCTCTCATCCAATGTGTGTTTTGATTTGCCCATTAACAACAATTATGTTGATTGACAGTCCCAGTTAAAATGAATGCTGCCTCATCGGAAAAAAAAGTATGTGATTAAAAAAATTGTTATTTTCGTCCATCATTACTTCGGAAAAATCCATTCTACGAGCGAAATCGTCTCATAATTATTGAACTAGTTATTTTTAGGGATGAGAATTACTGCCTTTTAAAATATCTTCAACTGGTTTCAAACAAACATTAACTTATGTAGCAGCTTTCCTCAGCGACAAATCTAGATCCTCAACAAAATGTAGTAATGTGTCTAAAGTTTTTTCTTCACTAGTTGCAGATTTCGGTCTTCCCGAACGAATTTTATCTTTGCAAAACCCAGTTCCCTTGAATCTTTGAACCGTTCTTACACCTGCAGATTTAGATATGGGTTGTCGGTTTGAACAACTTGTATTGAAAAGTACCTTGGTTTCATCAAACGATCTTTGTCGGTATCCGAACGTTCCCTCTCGGGATTTTCAAAAGTATACAATGACAGTGAAAATTCTGGTCCCAGCTTGTATTTAAATCAGAAAATATAAAATCTAGGTAATATCGTACCTATCGTATGTACAGGGTATCCCGTTTTCGTGTGTTTTACGGGATTTCTCGTTTATGAGTAAAAATACAAAGAAGCGATTTTAACAATACTGTTTTACGTTTGTATGAAACTAAAGATATATTTTCTAGGAGAGAGAGATACAAGGCGAAATTTATAGACATATGGAAAAAATGTTGCATTTTTGCTATCGTTTAACTTATCGGAAAGGTAAAACATGTTTCTTAGACAGTTTTTTTTACGTAGAATCCAGTGACGTACTCAATATTTTTTCAGGTTTTTCAGTTTTTGAGATATTGACCAAAGTTGCACTTTTTTAAATGGAATACACCCTGTATTTATGTTTTAAATTATTTGTCTCGTTATGAAAAATTATATAAATGCATTTTTGACTTTGTAAAATAGACGGCTCTGCTTTAAGTTTGTAACCATGGCAATTAATTAATTTATTCAAAGTCAAATTTTGGCTATTGATCTTTTAATGCCAGTTTCCGTGTTATCTGTATCATATTATATGTATTAAATACATCAAGACACCAAAATTTTGATCATCTCGAAAAATACGATATGAACAAATATTTCATATTATCCAACGAAGACGATCATTCGGCTTTATTTCAATAGGTGAGTTATCAAGAGGTATATCTATTTTTTTCGTCTTTAACTTATCGTGTTTATATCCTCAAAAAAGACAGCCAGATAAGCGCATATTCTGGAAAATACACAGAAATCTAATTCAGTATTAAAAGTATAATAAATCTGATGAAAATGTTTTGGCTAGTTGAAGCCACACCACAGACATTTTGCAGACGCGTGGAGCAAGACGTGGGCGTATCCAAAACCAAACTGCAAAGGATTTTAAAACAATTTAAGTTCAAACCTTATAAGTATATACTTCTGCATCATCTTTAACCTGGCGATCATGCGAAAGCATCGAGTTTTGCAACTGGTACATCAACATGTGTGGAAGAGCGACGAAGATCATCTGATCGGATGAAGCATATTTTAGCAGTGTGGATATCCTCAATAGGCATAACTCAAGATTTTGAAACCTGGAAAAATGAACACGTCATTTTCCCAGGCAACACCAAGGGAGGTTCGGATTCAATGTATCTTCTTTCATTTTGGAAGAAGAATTGAAGATTGTGTTTATCAAAGGACTTTAAAAACTGAAAGATACATGCAAATCTTGCAAGAAAAAATCATGACTATTTTGGAAGATGTCTCCTTGGTCCAATTAAATAACATAGTCTTCCAAGAAGATGGAACAACATTTCCTTAATCGTTGGATAGGCACACAGGGACCTACTCGATGGCCACTACGCTCTCCAGACCTATCAATTTTTAGATTATTTTTTATGGGATTATTTACAAGGTAAATTAAGTATGAAACTATTGAAAAGTTAAGAGAGGCTACAGAAAATGCCTTTAGCTTAAGAAGAACGATTTAAGAAGACTACAAATATTATGCCATAAATGTATAACACACAGTGGTCAGACATTCAAACAATATCTGTAAAATTAGTAGAGTTAAATAGCGCTCACCCCTGATCAGTGTTAAACAGTTCTTTGTTCTTTTCTATGTTTATCCTTAGGACCTAAATATTGTTATTGTTTTTAGAGTTAAAGCTTTTGAAATTAAAAACACTTTCAGTGTTAAAAAGTTGTTTGTTTTTTCCTTTTTTATTATTAGAATTTGAATTTTGTTATCGTTTTTAAAGCAAAATTTTCTTAAAATAAAAAAATTATCAGTGAGAATGAGCGGCGAAAAAAATGCCTAGAGAACTAATTTGCGTTTACGCGGCCTTGAATTCACTGAAGTTGTCTTGGTTAAATAAAATAAAATAAAATAATGGACCCTTTATACCTTTTATGTACGTAAAGCCTATATTATATTTTCAGAAAGCTCAAAACGAGACAAATAATGTATATAGTATTCCAATTAAAAAAGTTCAGTCAGTATCTCAAAACCTGATAAAAATTGAGTACGTCACTGGATTCTACGTAAAAAACTGCCTAAAATCGTTTTTACCTTTGCGATAAGTTAAACGATACCGTCAAACGGGGCTACTTTGACATGTTTTTAGGACATTTTTCAATATCACGTAGTTATTTATCAACTTAGCTCTGTGAAATAAGTTGGATTATAACAAATCTAGCCTGCTGAATCGATTGATGCACTCCAAATAGCTCTAAACACAATAGAAAAACAAAAAAAAGAAACCAAAATAAAAAATGAAAAAGGGTATGTCAATGTTACCCTGAGTTTGGGGCTACTTTGACACACATTTTAATTTCAATATAAAATGCATTTTAAAGCACCACAGTGTCAAAGAAGCCCCGGTAATGGATGTAGAATTAAAAACCACTCCTAATTTTTTGTTTGTTTTTTTTTGTTAAGAAAAACAGTTTTTTTTTACTAAAAAACGATTATTTAAGGCACTTTATTAAAATAAAACCTTTTAATTATAATATTTTATTATTAGTTTCAAACTTAAGCAAAAAACTCGAGAAAACATGACAATCTACGGTTTACATTACCTATAAAAATAAAATAAAAAACATTTCAGTCTAAAACAGCAAGCAAAAAAAATTCTTTGGCATGTAGGAACGAAAGATTAAACATAAAAAAACTAAGAAATCATGTCTTAACCTAAAATCTTTTGGCATAAGCAAAAAAAATTAAAACTTAAATCTAAGCTTTTTTAATTTTCGATCCTTTTCGGTCTCAGTTTCAGGGTTAAAGGTTCTATCCTCATCGCTGTCATCGGCAAATGGTTCCTCCGGTTCGTCATCTGAGTCTTCGCAAACTGGGCACACATAAAATGGATCAGTGCTTTCTGAATTACAAAGTCCGCAAATCCACTTCTTGCATTGAACACATTCAATCCATTCGGCCCTTCCTCTGTAGTTTTTAAAAAGCATGCGGCATAAGGCACATTTTGAATTTGAATCGTTCTCACCCCTTAAACTTGCTTTTGTTATATTAATACGAGGACGCACTTTAGGTTTATTCTCGGGTTTCTTGGCTTTGACTTTGACCTTTTTCGTTCGTATTCCTGATGGCCCTGGAAGGGTGTCGGAGAAACAAGGCAACTCTTGGTCGCTGTTGTATGGAATTGTCTGGGGTGGAGATCCTACTTCATTTTCGATTTGCTCACTGGGAATTGCTTGGTCTTTGATAGTCATCTGTTGTCCAGCTTCAAATTTCTTTCCCCTTTTACTTTTTTTTTGGCCTTCGCTTGTTCTCATCATTTCTTTGAAAAACTTTACCAATGATGAATCAAGAACTCGCTCAGTTTCTTCCAAGTTTTCAAGCAATCCTCCAGGAATCTTCCTTAAGACTTGATCAACATTCATTGGGTACAGTCCGGTGGTTCTAAATCCTGATTTTAAATTTGTCTCTACAGTATCTGAAACTTTGTTCCACAGAAGTAAAAGTAAGGACGGGAAGTGTTCTTTGGGCAAGGTCCCAGAATATCTGCTCCCCTTTCGCCATTTTTCTAATATTTCGCGCCACTTCCTCTTGAAGGGTGCAAATACAGACTCATCTAGTGGCTGCATCAAATGTGTGGCGTTGGCTGGAAAAGGGCACATGTATATATTATTTTCTAGGCTTGCTTTTATAACCTGTGGTGAAAAATGGCTAGCCAGATTATCGCCAACTACAACTGCTCGTGTTTCTGGTTCCTTGGTTGCTATTATGTGGGGTAAAAGAACTTTAAAAAAGGTTCATGTCGAACCATCCGGAAGGGCAGTTCCCATAAACAGTGCCGGGGGGTCCTCCAGTACACCAGTTTTCATATAAATTGGAGCTCTTGTACACTGCCATAGGGGGCAGGAGTTCTCCAGCTGCATTACCACAGACCATTATGCTCACACAGGACCGCGAATAGTTTTGTACTCGTTCTACTCTACGGAAGTTTCTGGGAACAATAACTTTCTTCGCCCCAGGATCATCAGCGATGTTAGTTTCGTCGTAATTGTATAAGTTTTTATTATCAACATCACCTAATACTTCTTTTATGTTGTCAAAAAACTGAATAATGTCGTTTCTATCTACGTACGATCGCGATTTTTTAATATTTGTTGCGATTCGTGTGGAGAGGTTGTGTTTCTTAATAAAGTTTTCGACAAAATCGGGTCCGGGATAATTGTCTTTGAATTCACGCACTGTTTTCCCCTGTTTATGTAAGAATTTCTTCACAACGGCACGGATATCACACTTCGGTAATGGAAAACCCCACTTTGCCACTTGTAGTAAAGTGTTACGAATCACTTCCTGTTCACCGCTACTAAGGACACTTGGATGACCTACCGACTGGTTGTGTATACCAAGGGACTTATTACGAAGTGTTATACGAGGAATTTTATAAACTATTGCCGCCCTTTGGACAGGCATGCCTCTTTCAATAGCTTCAAGTGCATTTCTTAAGTCTTCGTTCGAATAATTGCGGTAACTCCGCGTTCCCGGATCTTTTTCGTAATGTTTCATCATTTCTAATTAGTTAGTACCTGTAACAAATGAATCTAATATTAGAATAAAATTTACAAAGAGGCAAAATCAAAAAAATAAAAATTGAAAAAAAAATGTTCGCAGTGTCAAAGTTACCCCGTGGTGTCAAAGTAGCCCCGTTTGACGGTACCTGAGTTACTTAGTAAACAGGCTATTTTTTAATAACGTGCGCCATTTTCGAAATAATTCACCAGCCCGGGACTTTTTACACACAGTGTATAACTCCAATTATGTTGTACAAATATTAACGAAACCCTCTATACATTTCAAAATATCTACGTTCGCATTTAGGGATGGATAATTAATTCGATATATCGATAGTTATCGAGAACTATCGATAACGTATGTCCCGTAAGTTTTGGCACAAAATTGAGGGGCTTGAAAATAGGTTGTAAAGATAATATATCGAGATGGCTTTGGAAACAAAAAAATGTTTATTTGCTTGACATTAGTTTGACAAGTCATTTTTTAAAGTCAGTTGCATTAAAATGTCTTATAAATTAGAAATACGAAAAAGTATTTATAATTTGGTTGGGCAAATTCCTAAGGCTGAAATAGTTCGCATTTTTCAAAACCAAAATATTTCACGCAGTATTTACCGTACTATAGCCGAATGTGAAGAAGGAATTCCCTGTTTAAATCTTCCAAAAAGTGGAAGACCAAGAAGTTTCACGCGAGAAAGGACGGAAAGATTGGTAAGAAGAGCAAAAGACAGAGTCGGAGTTTCTACAAGAAAATTAGCGCGTCAATTCCGATCTTCAAAGAGTACAGTACGGCGGGAATTGACAAGAAATGGTCAAAAATATCGAAAAAGACGAAAGTGTCCTAAATATACCGAAAATCAATTAGCACGGATACCAAGATGCTGTCGAAATCTTAGGCGGATACATTTTTCAAATGAGAAAGTCATTATTTTGGACGATGAAAAATACTTTACCCTTGCCAACTCGGAAATCAAAGGAAACGATGGTTTTTATACGGACAATATAGAAGAGTGCCCAAACAATGTTAAATATAAGGAAAAAGCAAAATTTGCTGATAAAGTTTTGGTGTGGTGTGCGATTTCGATTAGAGGGATATCCAGACCTTATGTGGGTCGAGTTAGGGGGGAAGCTTTGGATGCGGAAAGGTATATTGACAACTGTCTTAATAAATTAGTTCATTTTGTACACCAACATCACGTGGGAGATGATATAATGTTTTGGCCCGACTTAGCAAGCTGTCATTATGCAAGAGCAACTCAAAATTACCTTCGTCAAAATAACATACCTTTCGTACCAAGACAAGATAACCCCCCTAATTTACCTCAGGCCCGCCCGATTGAAGATTTTTGGGCATTGTTATCCCGCAAAGTGTATGATGGAGGGTGGCAAGCCGAAAATGAGGAACAATTACGGCGTAGAATTTTTAGAAAGATAGGCGAAATTGATGTTGAAGTTGTCCAGAACCTAATGCGAGATGTTCGCAGAAAATTGCGTCTAATTGAGCAGCACGGCCCCTTCAATTTAATTTAAATTATTAATTTTGTTAGTTACTAAGCCGTTAATTATAGTAAATAATAAAAGTTTAACCAAAGCTACATATTAAAAGAATATTTTGTTTTAAATTTTGTGCCAAAACTTACGGGACATACGTTATTTATCCATATATCGATTGTTATCAATGTATCACAATACAAATAAAATCACAATAGACGCTGGTAAAGTAATGGAATTTATCAGCAAATATTTAGGGTGAAGCGGGGGTGGTACCACAAAAAGCATAACGAAAAAAAGTGGTGAAATGGCGTCACTTTGAATATTTTTCTGCGAGAGAGTTTTTACGATAATTTTGGAATGCTTTAACATATTGCCTTAAAATCTGGAATATAAAGTATAATTAATCAAAAAAGTAATTTGGGGGTGTCTTGGGGTAAATCCCCAGGGACCTTATTTCTTGTCAGTCGATTTCGGTTATTATAAATCTTAATGGTTCTTGGATATATTTAAAATAACTTTATTCTTATCACAAACATTTTATTGTGTCAAAAAGTCAAGTGTATGGGGTAGTTTTGCATGGTTTTCGTGGTTTTAAGGACACGAACTTCAATTTTACTAACCATTTTAATGATTGACAATTTGTATTGCTGATTGTTTATGCATTTGTACGGATGGCGCTTATATACAAAATTAGTAACCGTGGTTCTACGTACATTGAACATGGATTTCGGGGAGATTTGACTAACTTAGATAATATTTAAAAAAAGCGTTTATGGTAGCGCTTCGGTCATTATCCTATAGTAAACATATTAAAACAAATAAAAACGGCGTAATGGCGCCATTTTAAATCTAAAACAAAGAACTTGCTAAATACATGATTATATTTTGTGATTAAATAATTAAGAATAATTTTAGATTCGACTTCACGGAGTACAATTTTCAAGGAAGATTAAAATATTTTTCACCTTTTAGCACTTTTGAAGTCGGTTTAATTTTTTTATAAAAAATCCATCCTTTTTAGTTTTATCTACAACAGTTTCACTGTAAAAATCAGGTTTAACAAATGGTCCACTGCATAA
Organism: Kuschelorhynchus macadamiae; assembly: GCA_030620095.1. NCBI lineage: Eukaryota > Metazoa > Arthropoda > Insecta > Coleoptera > Curculionidae > Kuschelorhynchus > Kuschelorhynchus macadamiae. Next base: position 764,716 of record JAUTXW010004576.1, read on the forward strand.
TATTTTTTTCCTGATATAATGACGTAGAATCGAGATGCGAGAGTAGAATATTAAAAAACTTCTTGCAATATATCTTGGCGCAAAAACAAAATGTCACCATTCCGCCACTTTTAACATTTTTTAAACATTCTTTCTATGGGACTACTCCCGCAATATTCTGAATATCCCTTGAAAATTTCATCTAAATCGGTCAAACCAACGCGGAGTAATCGATGTACAAAAAAAAACAACAAAATAGCCGCCATTTTTAACATTTCTTTTTTAATATGCTTGCTATGGGTCCACTCCGGCAATATCCTGAACGTCCCCTGAAAATTTCATCCAAATTGGTCATATATTAATCAAACTGTATTTAAAACAAAATAATGTACTTAATACAACCATATAATTTATACAGGCCTTAGTTTTGAACATCCCAGGTGTTCGAATCAACCAACATCGGGTGAAGACGTGCCAGGTCCGATGAATTTCATTCAGCGAACCATATAGTTAGAAACTTTGGCCTCTCTTTTAGGTGATCGGGTGTTAAATACACTTGAATTGCATCAGGAAAAGCTACATGCCTAACACAGTGGTCATGTTTTTTTTATGATTCAACAGGTCATATTCACAAAATTGAGTCTAAAATACTGAAACTGCTGAAACCCCTTAAGAACATAAACAGAAATTAACATCTAGGCATTAATTATTTGTTTTTAAAATTGGCTTACCCTAAAATGTAGATTTAGGTAATCCCAATTTCATTAACGGGCTATCAGATCTAATCGGCCACAGGAAGGTGAAAGACTTCCCAATAATGATTTGCACCAAAAAACTGGGCTATTTAAAAAAACAACCTAAACGAGTTAAATAAAAATATTGAACTAGATGTCAATTCTGCCAGATCTTTTCAACATGCATAATTTAAAAATACATACATACATACATTACATAGCGGGATAGCAAAAGAGATACCTTTTAGCAAATGGGGGTTGTATGTCTAAAGTGCGGGATACGAAAGAAAACCGGGCGGTCCTTAAAATAAAGGTTCATAGTCTTAAGCAAGCGGAAAAGTAAAATTTGTGTATGCAAATAAATTTTATGTTATTTTATTTGTTGTAATAGTTTGTTGCTTCACCTATAAAGTGCGCCAGCTAAGCGGTACGGAAAAATAATGGAGGATTTAGTAAATTTCGCACTGGTCCACTTGTAACTGGGATGTGCCTAGAGTCCCCATGCACTTGCCGCTAGAAGGTTCAAGCTATTTCCAGTGACGCCTATACATTTCGAGCATTTGTTTTCATTTCTATATTATTATTATTTCGAAGTAACGATGGCGAGCAAAAGAGGAAAAACATTTCGAAGCGGTGCACGTGAAGTTATTGCGAGCATTATAGAGGCCTGCACTAGGGAAGCCTAAAGTAATAGTTTGACTATTCCAATTCAAAATCGAACAGAAGGCGCTGCAGTTTACACTGATGTTTCGGAAAGTAGTGTAAGAAAAATTCAAAGAGAACATAATGATCGCTCATGTTCTACTTCACCTTTAAAATCTCCTGGTAAAAAAAGACCCCGATTATCATGCAAAGATAAAATTGAAAATGGTGATTTTCAAGTAGTTCGATGAACAATAGAGTATTTTTATATAAACTTGAAGAAGGTTCCGACCTGCAAATCCCTACTTCGTGCTGTAAAGAACAAAATAAATTTTCCGTACAGGTATAAAACCTTAAATCGGCTTTTACGATCAAATGGTTTTGTTTGGCGCAAGTGCCAAAATAAACGAAAATTGCTCATTGAGAGACCAAATATTTTTCACTGGCGGGTGAAATATCTATCAACTGTAAGGCAATATAGGCAAGAAGGACGCAATATTGTGTATCTAGACGAAACCTGGGTAGATAATGATATGACAGTGAACAAATGATGGCAAAGTGAAAGTTCAGGCTGGTTCAGAAGCCGGATTTGTTCCATGTGCTGCTTTAGTTTTTCGCTCGAGACTAACAACTGGAGACTATCATTGATACATGAACAGAGATAATTTTGAAAAGTGGTTCCTCGAGAAGCTTCTACCTAACATTCCTCCCAAATCAGTCGTGGTAATTGATAATTCGTCTTATCATTCTCACGCAGAAGATAAAGTGCCAACTAAATACTCTACAAAAGCTCATATGGTATCGTAGCTTAAATCGAACAATCTTGTATGTGATCCAACATGGACAAAATATGAATTATATGAAGTAATATCAGCCAACAAGCCTAGAGAAAAAAAGTATAAAATTGACGGTCTTTTACGTAACCTCGGTCATACACCTTTAAGGCTGCCTCCATACATATGCGACCTCAACCCTATTGAACTTGCATGGGCAAGAGTAAAAAAATATATTCGAGAGCGCAACACCGGTGAACTTTCAATTAAAGATTTAAATAAAATAACATTAGAAGCGATTGACTCAATATCGGCTAAAAATTGGAAATCGTATGTTCGTTCTATTGAAGATAAATACTGTGAAGTAGATTGCAAAATTAAAACGATTATTGATGATTTAGTTATTACTTTAGGATCTTCATGTAGTGATGACGAAACGTCATCATTTTCAGAGGAAGACAGCGATTTAGAAGGAATCGAACTATTAGAATCACAGCCGTCAACCTCAAAAATGGCTTAGTTTTTTTTCATATATTTTGTAAAATTGTTCATAAAGTCGCTGTCAATAAACTGCTTCAAAATAACTAATTTTCTGTTCAATACCGAGTGTCAAAAAATATCTAATATTGCAATTAATATTTGAAAAACTACAGAACTCATATTTTTCCAAAACTAACACATCAATGTAGTTATAGTAGAGGAGCCAGCACTGATTCCAGTGAACAAGATTTATCAAAATTTTAAAAGTGACCGCTTGTCTCCGTCTGCCATATTACTTTGTATAGGGGGCGTCATTGTGAAGTACTATACAGGGCGTTTCGTAATTGCATGCTAATGTTAAAGGGGGTGATTCTTGGACCTTTTTAAGAAAAAAGTTTAATATGAACCTAAAAGTCTTAACTTTTAGATTTAAAAAAACATTTTTTTTAAATCCTAATTCTGATGCTATTGTAGATAAATAACTGTGTGAAATTTGATTCACGTCTTTTAAGCATAAAAGGGCATTTTTTATTAACAATCGGTTTTTGAAATTTCTACCAGTGGCGTGCATATGTAATTAACCTGGGTAAATCCGTATGCTCCTTAATGCACAGAAGACGTTTATCAAATTTCATGCAGTTATCTACAATAGCATCAGAATTGGGATGAAAAAAAATGTTTTCTTTTTAAACTTTACCATCCTGTATCTCAAAAGTTAAGATTTTTAGGACATAAAAACACCCCCTTTAACTGTATAGTACTTCACAATGACGGCCCCTGTATAAAGTAATATGACAAACGGAGACAGACGGCCACTTTTGGCATACCCGAGTAGCCCAAAGTCGAACTGCATAAATTAAAATTTTGATAACTCTCGTTCACTGGATCTGATGCTGGCTGCCCTTGTAAAATCTGGACTTGTAAATCGTGTATCACTATACTGGGTCATAATAGTGGACGTAGGCAGTAGCCCGGGAACCGTTAATGACAGAACTCAAGAAAAAATATATTCATAGGTAAATCGATCAAGAAAAATCAAAATTAAATCATTTTAAAATTCGAAAGTTCGCCGTTTTTGCAACACAAAAGAGATATAGAAGTGCGGTACATGAAAGAAAACAGACAAATATAGATAAAGGTTCATTATGCATAGTTACGTTTCTTAATTATCTGAAGTGCGTATAGTCAAAAAGGAGTGCCATATTATTTAAAGAACGACGGGACACCACTGGTTTAAAGAGATTTCTTGGCCGACCTTCCTAAACGAATTGACTTTGCCCGGTTTTCTTTCGTGTCCCGCACTTTATTATAAACTTCAATGCTTTAGTTTGAAAATGGTATTAAATAAATATAAATTTAATTACAAAACTAGCTGCCTTTATCGCCCTTATACCTGTGTTTTTTTTTAAATATTATTATTACAAAAAATACGGAGCACGGATTTCAAATCAAAATATATGGAACAACCAAAGAAATGTCCTCTACAATTTGGTGTTTGACTCATCAAAATCGGCTAAGCCGGTTAGGCAATATGCGCGAATAAACATACAAAAAAATACATACAGGTCGAATTGAGAACCTCCTCCTTTTTGAAGTCGGTTAATAAATAAAATAAATAAATAATCGTAATTGTCCAAAATTGAGAGTCTCAAACCACGGCCTACGAAAAAATACTTATAATACTATAAACATATTTTTTCTTCTTCAAACTCTCCTCGGCCAAAATAATCTTATGATATTAAATAAATTATCTTAATAAAACACCATACAAAACCAGTATGATGGAAAGACGAATACAAAAGGAATAAATGAGAGCATAGAGCGTAGGTAAGATGTCATTGTTATAAGAAAATCTAACTGCGAATGATCTTTCTGTGTTTTGTCAGGATTTTCGTAATTTCCAGAGAAAGATTAGGATGATTAGAATGTGGAGTTTTAGTCTGAACACAATACACAATATTGCATAATGCCTTGTAAAAGCTACAAGAATGGGAGAGAGCAGCATGCAGAACCGTAATTCACAAATAATAACTGAACTTTTGATGCAGTTTAAATGAGTTAGATTTAAATATATTTATTTTTAATTAAAAAAATAACCATAGTTTAATTTTTTATTAAAATCACTTAAGTCATTTTAAATACTAGCTTCCGCACTTACTCATGTATACTGTGAGTTTTAGATATTATTTCCACATGGGTCCATGGGACTTACAGTTTAGCATCAACAATCTCAAAGTATATGGGAAATTGTCTCATGTCCGTTCCCTCTTAAAGCCTGAGTCAGTTTCTCTGTTTCCGATTTTAGAATTATATGGTCTCTTGGTCCAGAAAATCTCCCGTGTTTCTTGATCATCTGAAACAGCAACACCCTAATATAAAATTTACAATCCCAGCTGTCACTAAAGTAGCTATAACTGTTTCCACTACTACTCTTTAAGGGTTTTTATGTATTTATTACTAATAATCCTACTATATATCAATAAACACTTTGGGTTACACGTTTTTAAGTAGTATTTATGTATTTGTTACTGCGAATAATACTTTATAGTAATATCCTATCAGTGGCGGCTCGCGGGTGAAAAAGTAAGTGAAGTGCAAATGAAGCAAGAAAATATCGCAATAATTTTTTTTCCAGAATTTTTTTTACGACTTACCTAAATTTTGTATACTAAATCAATTTTCTTATCCTTCATAGCAGCAAATTTATTTATAACATCCTCATAAAATGGATGAGTTGCCCTAATCTCCTCCAGAAATTCCTTTTGAATTGAAATATTGCCTAGAGAAGTAAGTCTTTCTTGAGATATTGTATTTCTTAAACAAGTTTTTACACGTTTGAGGCAAGAAAAACTTCTTTCCACTGAAGCACTTGTCGACGGTATTAACTAAGGAAAAACACTTTATATCTTTATTTTCATTAATTTTTTTTCTTGCTCTTGCAGCGATATATTCCAATTACTGTCATTGGCAAAAATAAGACCAAACTCGTTTTTAAGTCGTTGACTTTTTAAAAATATTTTCCCATATAACTGTAACAAATTTCAAACGGGCCAGTCGGAAAATTTAAACTATATTCGGAAAATTTAGCAGAATCTGCCAAACATAAAAATGTAAGTTTTTCACAGTCTTGAAAGCTTAGTATCATTTCCATTAAAATATGGTCCAATATTTCATAAAGAAGGGTTGTATAGTTAGCCCTAATTTCTTCAGGAGAAAGCTTAGCAAGCTCATGTTTGTAATGATTTATTTCTGTAGTAGAATTTGCTTTATCAAACATGGTATTAAAAAAATGTTACAGAGCGCCTCACGACAGCGTTTTATATTGGATATGCAAAAATGAATGTCAAGCGATTGTTTTTGAAGAACGTAAAAAGTATGTCCGTGATTGAAAAAACGTCATTAAACACTAATGCCAGAAACGTGAATTCAAAATCGTTCATTTCACCTAAAAATCCTCTCGCAAGTTGGATTGATTTTTCATCAGATTTGTCAGTTTGTAATAAATTCAAAGACGTCTTTTAATTTATTCCAGTCTTGAACAATCACATTTACTAACTTCGAATTTGAAGACCGAGTTTTTGTTTTGTTGGTATACGCCTCGTAGATGCAGATGTAAGAGCATACCTTCGTTTGGCTGAGTGATGAAAAAATGAGGGAATACCACTAAGACTTGCAAAAAAAAATTCGACATTTAGAAATAGTTTTAAACTTTGCTGCATCATAAGATTAAGACGATGCGCAAGACAGTGGACAAATACAGCCTGCGGCGCTTTTTCTTTTTTTGAAGGCCATTTAGATAGCCAGACATCACACTTGCGTCATCGTAATATTGCCCTATTAATTTATGTTTATAGTCAAATTGGTCCAAAATTTGATCCGATAGAAAATATACATTCTCCGACGTTCTATCGGAGCTAACATTATAAAATCCTAAGAATCTCTCGACTACTGAACCTTCTGAATTAACGTATCTTAAAATTATGGAGCACTGGGAGGTTTGCGTAATATAAGTGGTGTCATCCACTTGCACAGAAAAAAACTGTGTGTTCATTATTTCAATTTTTACATGATCATTTAAATAATCAGAAATACATTCAATTATTTCGTTTTGAATAGTTTTCGAGTCACCAGTAAAAACATTTTTAATTTTTTCGTGATGATCTTTTAGTTCTTGTGAACTTCTCGATACTAATAAACCTAAAAGCTTTTTAAAATTCCCCCTATTTATTGACTCGCTGCTGTCATCATGGCCGCGAAAGACTAACTCTTGTTTTGCAAGGTACAAAACTGCGTCAATTACCAAGCACATAAATAGTCTATTTAATCGGACGTTTTTGTCAAAATGTATTTCATGTTCCTTTCATCGATTAAGTGGAGTTTCCAACAAAATGCAAACCACATCCGTGATCGGATTCATCAATAATGTAAATTAATAAACCCGACACCAAATAAAGTTATAACAACACCATAAATAAATATAACAGTCAAGTAAGCTGCAAAGGAACTAACCGGTAGCAGCGAAATCCGCGAAAAAAAGTAAACAACCACCCCAAACTGAACGATGCAGATGTAAGAACATACCTTCGTTTGGCTGAGTGATGAAAAAATGAGGGAATACCACTAAGACTTGCAAAAAAAAAATTCGACATTTTAGAAATAGTTTTAAACTTTGCTGCATCATAAGATTAAGACGATGCGCAAGACAGTGGACAAATACAGCCTGCGGCGCTTTTTCTTTTTTTGAAGGCCATTTAGATAGCCAGACATCACACTTGCGCCATCGTAATATTGCGCTATTAATTTATGTTTATAGTCAAATTGGTCCAAAATTTGATCCAATAGAAAATATACATTCTCCGACGTTCTATCGGAGCTAACATTATAAAATCCTAAGAATCTCTCGACTACTGAACCTTCTGAATTAACGTATCTTAAAATTATGGAGCACTGGGAGGTTTGCGTAATATCAGTGGTGTCATCCACTTGCACAGAAAAAAACTGTGTGTTCATTATTTCAATTTTTACATGATCATTTAAATAATCGGAAATGCATTCAATTATTTCGTTTTGAATAGTTTTCGTGTCACCAGTAAAAACATTTTTAATTTTTTCGTGATGATCTTCTAGTTCTTGGGAACTTCTCGATATTAATAAACCTAAAATCTTTTTAAAATTCCCCCTATTTATTGACTCGCTGCTGTCATCATGGCCGCGAAAGACTAACTCTTGTTTTGCAAGGTACAAAACTGCGTCAATTACCAAGCACATAAATAGTTTATTTAATCGGACGTTTTTGTTAAAATGTATTTCATGTTCCTTTCATCGATTAAGTGGAGTTTCCAACAAAATGCAAACCACATCCGTGATCGGATTCATCAATAATGTAAATTAATAAACCCGACACCAAATAAAGTTATAACAACACCATAAATAAATATAACACAAAACAGTCAAGTAAGCTGCAAAGGAACTAACCGGTAGCAGCGAAATCCGCGAAAAAAAGTAAACAACCACCCCAAACTGAACGACATGTGGGTGTGGGGTACTGTGTTAGCAATCCACCGAGAGCATTGTATGGCGCTGGTAAACATTATTCTTCCATATGCTCGACGTCATCGCGAACGCGTTGTCATGACAACGTAGTAGGAAAATCGTAACCTAAACATAGCACCTCCAGCAAAGTCGAAGCGGTTTGCGCCACTGTTATAGTTGTCATAATAAAGTTCGATTGAAAGTTTTAAAAAGACATGCCGCCAACGGTCAAGTAAAATATTTATTCGAGATGTACAGTTTATTTTTTGCCAATTAGGTGAATAAATGAATGAAAAAACTTAAATTTTAAGAGATATATAATAAATATAGTTAGATGTTTGCTTGTTTATTTTTCCTGGTGAAGTAGCACTTCACCTACTTCACCTGAATAGCCGCCACTGTATTCTATGGAACGTAATTATAGAATTACTAGTGCCAAGCAACTAGTTACGAAATTGACTTGAAGGTCGTCATTTCTTTTCAGTGACATAATAGTAATTTGTCAAAGTTACTGGTTCTAATCTGTTTACTAAATTACAACTTTTAAGTATCAGAACCTTCCTGCACCTTGGAGCGACTACTACATTACGTCCAAATGTACTCCTATAAGGTATTAGTATAAATGTCACTTTAAACTGGCTATTACCAGACTTTATTCTTCGGTTGCAACTAACAAGTAAGAATTATAGTAATTATTTACTACAAGAAAACTACTACCTCTTGTACTTGAGGTTCCGGAGATAGGGGGCGCTGGTACGAGATTCGGTCTACAGTGACTTTATAAGGTCAGTGGCTACAATAGAAGCCCACCTGCCATATTGATGCAAAATTTCTAAAGGTTTGAATGTGCACACATATTATCGTTAGTTTTTCAATAAATATTGGATCAGTTAAAAGGCTGCTAATTAATGAAATGATTAATAATTTCAGTCTACAAAGAGTAATATGCCGCAGAAAAAATTCGAAATTTACTTTACACTGACACTTAACACCTCTGTCAGTTTCAGTTGTAAATGTAGGGATATGTTTATGCTTTACTCTAATAAATCTATGCAAACTTACTTTCTCATTTAGATTTTTAACAAATAACAATGTTTGTGCAAGTAATTAATGACTGTTGTCTCCCAAGTGAATTTACTAATGTAGTATGCACTGAAGAAGGCCTACAAAATAAAGTTTCTTTTATGATAATCTATGAAATCTTCTACCTCAAATTGGGGTGCTGAATAAAGTAAACAGTTTACAGCCAAATAAAACCAAAACATAATAATATGTAATATTTAATAACTTTTCTTGGAGTAAACTGAAACTTATGATATTTACGGTGATAGTCATTTACAAAATCATCACAGGCAAAAAGCAGGTGAACCAGGCTTAAACACATTTCTCCATATGGACAATGGCTTGGAACTTATTGTTTGAATTAATATTCATTTTAAAAATCACAAAAATTAATAAAATAATACACCAAAACAACAAATTTCATAAGAAACCGACGTAGGCAAAAAGTAAACAAAACGATTTTAGCAGCAATATGGCCGAACTAATCAAAAACTGGTTACCCTATTGTCGCCATAGTCCTTATAAAGTTACTGTAATTAACTGTATACAGCCATTAAACTTCATTATATTCGGTTCGAATTTGTCAATCTCAGTTAGCTGTGTATGTATTGTAGACGATAAACTATGAGTAACAAGTTAAAATGGCAATGGGGTGACGTCCCATAAGAAAAAAGGTAGCTTTCGTCATTCATCCAAATTTTATAGAAAATTGAAAATATCATAACTTGGTTATGTCATACCTGAACAAAACAATATAAAAAAGTATTTTAGGGAAACAAACGAAACAAATGGTTATGGTAGATAACCTTCTTCGAACCACATTAGTGTTCAAGACTTCAAAGTAATTGGGTATAAGTGACAGCTGCGTATTTAAAGAATCCAAAACTATAAAAGGGTATGGGGGCAGTCGTAGACACCCGATGTTAACAAATTTTCTCAGTAAAGAAATGCAGCTAACTTCAAAGTAAAAGCCCAATAGAACGCCATTCTTTATTTTCATCTCCTCGATAAATATTTAGCTATGGTTACTTTTGTGAGTATAATGATTAAACATGCATAAAAATTAAAAAAAGAATCACTCTTTATAACAAAACATTTAATGACAATTACTATTTAAACCAAATTCTAAAATTAAATTTTTGAGATTTAAATTGGCCGATATATTTGACCACAATGTATTGAAAATTAACGAATTTTAAAGGCGCGTCATTTTTTTATGACTATCATCACCATATTCACCAAAGAAATTGCCTGCGTTTTAAATTTAGGTCCTTAGCATAGCTAGAAAACTAACCGAAACGCATATATCCTACCTCAACAACTAATAACGTATACTATATACGCTCAACATAATTTTTCTAATTTGAGTGTTTGTAGTCGCCATAACTGTTTTGTTTGTATTAAAAAGAACCATACATATTTTTAAAACAGATTAAATAAAGACAGAAATAAGGAAGTAACAAATAGGGTGAATTATCACTATTCGGCTACTTAAATGGAACCACACAATTCCATACTATCTACGTAATAGTTACGGTCACAGTTACATGTTATTCACGAAATAGTTACCCTAAAATGGTGCCCCATTTTGGTAATGACTACGTAGTCTCAGCTTAAACAGAACGTGGCGACACCAAGTTCCGGTTACTTCATCGAAAATACTTGTGGTAACAATTGGGTATTCATGACTACTTGGAATGGACACTCTGTATATAAAAAAACAACCCTTATGAATAGATTTCTAATTGCAATTTCACATCATCATCTGGCTGAGAAGCAATCAGTGATTAATTCTTTGGTTTTTAGGGTTGTGTGTTTTTAGGTTCTTGGGGGCTGCTTCATATCTCTAGGGCGACTACTGTTTAGTAGAAAAAAATATTATGGACAAAAAATAGAAGAAATTGAACGTGTTTCCTCGTTTGCTAAAAGTGATAAACGCCATTGAATTTTTTTTCCTTTTCAGGAGGCAGTATCATCCTTTTAAGCTAGTGGAAAAAAATGCAAAATGATAAAATCAAATTGCCTAGGCGCATATTAATTATATAGGTACGAGTACAAGTGAATAACAAGTTTCAGGAGGCCATGGAAGATAAAACAAATGCCTAGTAACAATATAGGAAAAAAAATGTCAAATTTTATTTAGATGCAGTACAATGTATGTTATTAAGTTTTAAAGTGCGTTTTACAAATGATGAAGCTGATGAAATGATTTCTTATTTCCAATGTCTTCAAAATGCGGCAATGAAAAAACCGAGCAAAATATCATTAATGTTCTGGCATATATTTAATTTAATTCCCATGTTAGCACTAGAGCATTCCCTCTCGCCTTGGGCATATTGCGTACTACTGTTCAAAATATATCAATATCATAAATATAAAATATATTCCTTTGAATACCCCTCAATGTATTTTTTTATTTTTATGCTGCACCCATATCATCTAATTTTACATCAGGCCTTGAATGAACAAGATTTTTGACCGTAGGTTGGATTATTGTTATTGGATGTGAGGCATGATAAATGAAAATAAACAGTTTTTATCTCAAATTCTTCAACCAATTCTTTAGAAAATGGGCCACTGGAAATAGGGAAAATTTGTATTTGCAACTGGATGGTTGTCAGCACATTTTGCTATAAATGTGCAGGAACATCTACACTCAGTATTTTAACAGCTGTGGATTGGAAGATTCCATGGCCACCCAGATTCCCAGACTGAACCTGTTTGGATTTCTATTAAGGACATCATATTTCAAATTCAACCTACAACTAGACAAGACATGGAAAACAGGATTTGGAATGCAATTTGCAATCAAGATTCTATTAAATAAAACACGAAGTCTTAGTCTCAGTCAAATATTTTAAAAAACCTAGAATATTAGAAAAACCTAATATACTAATTATACAATTAAAAAATAATATTAAGTATAGCTACCTTAACACATTTAAAACAACAAATCCAGGTACAAAATAAGAATAAATACAAACACTCCAGATTTTGAGAATATATCAGTCTTATCCTTAATTTTAACTAAATGTTTGTCTTGAGTGTATTCGTTGAGTTGTAGCGACTGTCCTGCTGTGTATGTTGGCCAGTCCGGGTGGAAGAAATCTACAAAAACATGTAAATCTCTTTAATAAATATAAAAATTCGGAAATAAAGGAGATTAAATCTGCATTTGCAAACCACCTATTAGCTTCAGGACACACCTTTGCTGTACCTGAAAATATAAATATCTTACATGAGGGTCCTAAGGGAAGGAAATTAGATTTATTAGAAAAAACGGAAATAACTAAAGTCAAGAAAAGTCCAATTCTCACTTGTGTTAATGACGTATTTAATTTCGAACCCCATCTCATCTTTAATAACATAAATAATAATTAGCATTGTTTATTTAATTTTATCCTTATTTACGGACCAGTCATGTGACAATTTACACCGACATGTAAAATTTATAGTTTTATTAACACACTTAACTACATGGGCTCGTTTTAAGTTTTGTGAACATATGCAACCATCAATACTCAATGATTTAGCCTCTCCTTATTATTGTTGTACTTACGTCTAAGATGTAACGTGTCATTTGTTGTTTTGTATTCTGGATTTTTTGTTTTAAAAGTGTTAAGGTAGCTATAATTATTATTATTTTTTAATTGTATAATTAGTATTTTAGGTTTTTCCAATATTGTAGTTCCGATGATGCTCGCAAGAGCGAAACACGTGTCACTTTAGGTTTTTTAAAATATTTGACTGAGACCAAGACTTTGTGTTTTATTTAATAGAATTATAAACAGATCTCTTGGAGAAATATGGACGACTAGTCAAGAGCCGAAAGAAACTGCAGTTTTAATCAGTTAGTCAGACTTTGCTGCTGGGGGGAGGGGTGAGACGATGAAATTTTCACAACCACAAGGTCTTCACTTTCCTTTTATGTACTTAAAATACCCTAACAACTGGCTCTAGGGGGGGGGCTGCCCGCCAATCTCGAAAAAAAGGTTCCTATTTTGTACTATTTGTATCATTTAAGCTTAAATAATAGAGGCTCTGGTGGGGGGCTTAACTCCCAAACTCCCCCCTTAAATACACCACTGAGTTTTGTCCACGCAAGAAATGCTCCAGCAACGCAAAGAACGTTATGGACTGCAATTTCAGCATTTAAATAGGCATTAAAAACCTTTTTTTCCAAATCGGTCTTTTCGGGATCACAATTTACACAAGAAAGAAAATTTCGCAAAAATATAAAGATACGTTTTCAGAAAACTTATCAGAATTTATTGAATTATTTCATTAAATCTTCTTTCAGCGATATTTTAAGTTAGAAGCAAGATATTGCGGCGCGGCTTTCACTAATTTGTTTGAAAGCATCATTTTGCTATTTTTTCATGAAAAATAATGTATACCAATAGACTTACATTTTTTTAAAAGTAATTTTGCAATTTCGAAAAATACCCCCTAGTGGCGACATACCAAATTACAATCACCACAAATACGGTAGATTTTGTTGCTTAAGAAAAGCTACTTTCAATAACACCAAGTTTGTTGAAATCCATTTAGCCGTTTTGAAGATACAGATGTATATTTACAAAAACATTTGAACACACCCCCCCCCTACCACTTTATTTTTAGAGATCGGGCAAAAAGTGTTTACCAATAGAGACCCGAATTTATTTCAGCAGGATTTTCTTTTGGCCATTTTAGTTATAAAATTTTTCACCGCGAATCTCTACAATAAGTAGTTTTCGCTACCCTGGACATACATAAAAAATACAACATCCAAACGAAGTATTTTAACATCGGTGGATTGTAAGAGGAAGTCTATTTCCATGACACTCAGATCCCCAGACTTAACCTGTTTGGATTTCTATTTATGGGGGCGGTTAAAAGATATCGTATTTCAAACTTAACCTATAACTATACAAGACATGGAAAACAGGATTCGGAATGCAATTTGCAACCTATCAAAAGCCGAAATTGAAGATAAAGTTTTTTCCACCCAAGAGAGCCTCTAGCAATACATAGAACGCAATGGACAGCAATTTCAGCATTTAAGGAGGCACTAAAAACCTTATTTTCCAAATCGGTCTTTTTAAGGCCACAATTTACATAAGACAGAAAATTTCGCTAAAAACATGAAGATAGGTTTTCAAAAAATGTATCAAAATCCATTGAATTTTTTCATTAAATCTTCTTTCACCGATATTTTAGGTTAAAAACAAGATATCGAGACGCGGTTTTGACTAGTTTGTTTGGGCTTATTTTGCTATTTTTTTCAAGAAACAAACTAATATCAATGGATTTAATTTTTTAAAGAAATTTTGCAATTTCTGTCGTAATATCAAACTAACTAAGGTAGGTTTTGTTGCTCAAGAAAAGCTACTTTCAACGACATCAAGTTTGTTGAAATCCATGTTGCCGGTTTGAAGTTACAGATGTTTATTTACAAAAACATTTGAACACACCCACCACTTTATTTTTAGAGATAGGGCAAACAGTGGCAAAATTCTATTTGACGTAAAGTATTTGAATATCCTATTCTATTACTAGAAAAAGTGACAATTTTGCCTATTGGTCCACTAACGCTAGACGTACGGCCCTGTTCACAATGATATCGAGAAAGTTGGCGGGGATGGGGGATGAACGATATCTTATGTAATTAATCACCGAAACTCGGTCGCTAGGTATTTGCCATAGTAAGCGAGCCGTCTTAATTTGTAAGATAAATACCTATATTAATTAGATTGCGTCAACAGGAGGAATCGTATAATTACTTAGGAACGAGACACTTTTCGTTCTAATACTTTATCGGTGTGTAGCAGTTGAAAATTTGCATAAATAACTCATAAAGCGGGCCCGCGCCAGCCGATGTGAAGCTCGACTTTCCTGTGTACAAACAGTTTTCTACCCACCTTATGGAAAAATTAACTTTCGCATCCGTCTGGCGTCTTGAATCATTTCTTCCGATAATGATATTATTAATTAAAGTATTAATAAGCATATATAATTATTTTAACTACCATACAAATTTATCAAACACATATGACAATGACAGCCTATCTTTCACGGTGGGCTTAAAAATTCTACTAATTCTAGCGAATATATCCTAATTTTCCATAGAAACTTATTTTTTAATTTTTCATTCATAGTCAATTTTAACAAATACATGTGAACCATATATAATTTTCAGAAATGTATACAGGGTGGTCGGTAATGAATGCGCCAAAACAATCCTATATTAAACTTGTCAAAATAATGATATTGAGCCAAATATGCCTTGGTAATATTTATTTTTATTTATTTTTTATTTAACATACACTGTCTTACAGGACTACGTCCCAGTTACAAAACAGGTACAAAACAAACAGCAATTACATATATATAAAAATAGTTTTAGCAAAATTAAATATTTAAATAATAGGAAGAAACAAAATACAATTTAAACAATAAACATCAACAGTATACAAATGCAAAAAAAAAACAGGAAATGTAAAAATAAGAACAAAAAGCTAGTGGTAAAAATGTGTTTTGATCGTGCCCAGGTTACAATTAAAAATATCATACGAATTTTTGTGATTATTATAGTTACTACACATTCGGTTAGTTGGTGAAAACTTGTAAATGTTTGTCCTACAAGGGGGTAAATAAAAAGTATCAGAGCTACGAATGTTTAGCATAGGAACGCGAAAATTAAATTTTGACAATAGTTTTTCGGAAACAATTCTGTTGTTAAAAAGTTTATAGAGAAATAGCTGGGAAGAACATACACGTCTCTCGTCAAGGCTGATAAGCGAAAACCGATGCAGCAACTGATCGTTGGGAAAACCTCTAATTGGGTAAGCTCTATCAGCTCTAAACCACAATGCTTTGGCAAATCTCCGCTGTATTAACTCGATACAGTCTATATGGACTTTATAAAAAGGACACCAAATTATTGACGCATATTCCAGTTTAGACCTTACTAAAGAGAAATACAACGTTTTTACAGGCAAAATAGTTTGAAAGTCGCGAGTCGTTCGTAGAATAAATCCAAGAAGCTTAAGGCTGTTTGATACTAAGTCAGTCATGTGGGGTACAAAGGAAAGTGTTTTATCAAAAACAACACCCAAGTCTTTAAAAACATCCGGACGAGTAAGGGTAACACCAATGATAATATAATTAAAGTTAATAGCGGTATTTTTTGTCGTAAATGTCATAACACTGCATTTAGACACGTTTAAATCCAGACGATTCACAATACACCAATCATGCAAAATGTCAAGGTTTCGCTGTAACTCAAGGCAATCATTTACAGAGGATATATTCGAGAACATTTTTAGATCATCTGCATAAAGCAGACAGTGGGCCGAAAGATTGTCAACAATATCGTTGATAAATAGGGTGAACAAGAGCGGACCAAGTATAGATCCTTGGGGAACTCCTGATGTTGCCGAATATTCGCTCGACTTGGCCCCACCATAAGCTACGAACTGTTTTCTATTTTGTAGATATGAGGTTAAAATAATATCAAATTGTCGGAGAATCCAAAATGTTGTAGTTTTTGCAGCAGAATCGTGTGGTCAAGTCGATCAAATGCTTTGGAAAAATCAGTGTATATGACATCCGTTTGTCCACGTTGATCTATTCCCTCAGCCAGAAACTGAGTAATACAAACCAAGTTAGTAGTTGTCGAGCGTCCCTTGACAAAGCCGTGCTGCGCAGGTAAAATTAGATTTTTAAGTTTGCACCAGATATTATCATGAAGAAGTATTTCAAAGACTTTGGAAAAATTAGCGATGATAGAGATGCGTCTAAAATTGGTAAAATGTCCAGTTTGTCACCTTTTTTATAGACCGGACAGACCTTTGAACACTTCCAAATATCTGGCATTGAACAATCTGTTAGACACTTATTAAAAATTATTGAGAGAGGGTAAGAAAAAATACCTGCACAATCTCGGACAATGAAAGCTGGAACATCGTCTGGACCAGTAGTCAGCTTGGGCTTTATTCGCATTATTGCACTAAAGACATCAGACACATTAAAATTAGAAATATTTATATTTAAATTTGAAAACATAGGTGACAAAGTTATGGGTAAATTAGAGGGAACAAGGTAAGAGCTACCAAAAAAATCTGCGAAAGCACACACAATTTCATCAGCTGTGGAAAGGATTAAAACGCATTCCCCTTGTTATACCTGGTGATCCCCTTCTAGAGGCAGCAAATGACCAGAATTTGTTAGGATCTAGGCGAACATCGTCTTCAACCTGTTGAATATAATTTTTATAGGCAGTATCAATATCTATTTTCAGCTCATGCCTTAACCTGGAGAAGGAGTCATATTCTAGTTTACTTCCAGTTCGCTTATACTTCCTCCAGTGAATAGCCTTAAGTCTAATTTTGTGCTTAATATCAGCATCAAACCAAGGTGGGTAAATACGCCGATTTGCCGCCCTACTCTTAGGTACACACAGCTCAAACACAGAGTAAATTTTAGCGTAGAATTGTTGACAGCACTCTTCAGTGTCGTTTAATTGCTCAAGAAAAGACCAGTCGATGTTAAATAACATTTCATACATAAGAAAAAAATCAGCCTTTCTAAAATTATAAGCCCCGGAATTGTTTTTTTGAATCTGTCTGTTTCGGTTAATACTATCGTTATAATGAAAAGAGATTAATAAAGGAGGATGATAATTATCAATTCGAGTTAGGGCGACATCGGCACTACTCACGGTACAGTGTCGATTGAAAATTACTAAGTCCAATAACCGATTTTCATTATTTTCAACATAGTTATATTGATTTAATCCTTACAAGTTTAAAAAGTGTATGAAATTGGTAACATAGTTATCTTGTCACTCATTTCTTAAGAAAAACTCTGAATAATTAGGTATATTAAAGTCACCCAGTAAAAGTGTGTCGCCTTCTTGTAAAAAATTTAAAGAAGATAAGAAATCAAAAAATACTGCATCATCAAATGATCTGCGTTAAGGCGCGGAGGTATATACACTAATAAAATAATCAGGGAACTTCTCCCGATTGTAATCTTAACTCCTACCAAATCGATAAGCGAAGACACATTAGTACTACTCAGGTCAAAACACAGTTGCTCACAGGAAAAACCAAAATCGACCGCCAACAGTACCCCACCGCCCCGACTATGACCAGTGGCTGGAAAGTTTCTATCACATGTAATGTGTCTTAATGAGATACAGGGTGTCAAAGTTTAAATCTGGAAATAGTTATTTTTCTATAACTCAAGCTGTTATTGAGATATTGACATAAAAACTGATAATTGGGAGTTTTCGGGGACAGGGGATACGACTAAATTCTATTTTTTCATGTAATATGTTCGGGCGCTTGTTACACCCCAGCACTTGCTATCAGTGGCGCGCCAAAGTCTTCTGTCCCCCCTCACACAATTTTTTATGGGGCACCCCACTCTACACCAAGCAAAATATTATACTGGGTGACAAATGTACTGTCTATGGTGACATTTCAGATCGGTTTGTAGATAGAAGAAATTTGGTACGTTAATATGGTTGAATACAGTAAACACTTTCAACATAAAAACAATTGGTAAGTGAAATTCGGTTCCGGTTTAACCGGAAGTGACCTCAACTTCGTTATTTTAGATGAAACATCCTATATATTTTGCTTTTTTTGGACTTTTGACTTTCTGAAGATTTCTAAGTAAATTTCATGTCATCCTATACATCCTAGGTATATTAATATAACTGAAAGTATAATATCAATTTTTACAACAAAAATAATATAGTCATCAATATCTAAAGCGGTAATATAAAGATTAAAATTCTACTAATTCTAAGGAATATATCCTAATTTTCCATAGAAACTTATTTTTTAACTTTAGTACGTACATTCATAGTCAATTTCAACAAATACATGTGAACCATATATAATTTTCAGAAATGTATACAGGGTGGTCGGTAGTGAATGTGCCAAAACAATCATATATTAAACTTGTCAAAATAATGATATTGAGCCAAATATGCCTTAGTAATATGTCATTCATTAATGAGATACAGGGTGTCAATGTTTAAATCTCGAAATAGTTATTTTTCTATAACTCAAGCTGTTATTGAGATATTGACATAAAAACTGATAATTGGGAGTTTTCGGGGACAGGGGATACGACTAAATTCTATTTTTTCATGTAATATGTTCGGGCGCTTGTTACACCCCAGCACTTGCTATCAGTGGCGCGCCAAAGTCTTCTGCCCCCCCCACACAATTTTTTATGGGGCACCCTACTCTACACCAAGCAAATTATTATACTGGGTGACAACAAATGTACTGTCTATGGTGACATTTCAGATCGGTTTGTAGATAGAAGAAATTTGGTACGTTAATATGGTTGAATACAGTAAACACTTTCAACATAAAAACAATTGGTAAGTGAAATTCGGTTCCGGTTTAACCGGAAGTGACCTCAACTTCGTTATTTTAGATGAAACATCCTATATATTTTGCTTTTTTTGGACTTTTGACTTTCTGAAGATTTCTAAGTAAATTTCATGTCATCCTATACATCCTAGGTATATTAATATAACTGAAAGTATAATATCAATTTTTACAACAAAAATAATATAGTCATCAATATCTAATATAAAGATTAAAATTCTACTAATTCTAACGAATATATCCTAATTTTCCATAAAAACTTATTTTTTACCTTTAGTACTTACATTCGTAGTCAATTTCAACAAATACATGTGAACCATATATAATTTTCAGAAATGTATACATGGTGGTTGGTAATGAATGCTCCAAAAACAATCCAAGATTAAACTTGTCACAATAATGCTATTGAGCCAAATATGCCTTAGTAATATGTCATTCATTAATGAGTTTAATTCTCGAAATAGTTATTTTTCTATAACTCAAGCTGTTTTTGAGATATTGACATGAAAACTGATAATTGGGAGTTTTCGGGGATAGAGGATACGACTAAATTCAATTTTTTCACGTAATATGTTGGGGCGCTTGTTACACCCTATACACTTGCTATCAGTGGCGTGCCAAAGTCTTCTGTCCTCCCCCCAACAATTTTTTATGGGACCCCCCACTCTACACCAAGCAAATTATTATACTGGGTGATAACGAATGTACTGTTTATGGTGACATTTCAGATCGGTTTGTAGATAGAAGAAATTTGGTACGTTAATATGGTTGAATACAGTAAACACTTTCAACATAAGGACAATCGGCAAGTGAAATTTGGTTCCGGTTTAACCGGAAATGACCTCAACTTCCTTATTTTAGATGAAACACCCTATATTTTTTTTGCTTTTTTTGCACTTTCAAATTTCTGAAGAAATCTAAGTAAATTTCGTGTCACCCTATACATCCTACGTATGTTTATTAAATCCAACCATATTAACGTACCAAATTTCACCTACGTGTCGTTAGCAGTTCTAAAATGCCGCCTTGGACAGTAGTTTCGTTATCACCCGGTATTATTATATGGAATCTTTGGAGGTTCTCTGTGGTGTGCCCCAAGGCTCGATACTGGGTCCATTGCTTTTCACTCTTTACACATCACAACTTATAACATATTTACGGTATTGTTCTGCGTATTTCTATGCAGATGACACTCAGTTGTATTTTTCTTTTAAACCTAGTGGGATCTTGGAGGCTAATGGTAAATTGACGCATCGATCTAAATGTTCTTATGAGAGCGTCAAGGGCGCATTGCTCGGAAATAAATCCAGCAAAATCACAAATTTTGTTGTTTAGTCGGACACCACGAGATTAAAACCAGAATCTTCTTAAAATTAGCTTAAATGGTAAGATCTTGAATACTTGTAATACTGCTAAAAATTGAGGTTTCCTAATGGACACTAATCTTAGGTTCTCGGAGCATATAAATATGTGTGTTAAGAGGGCATTTGCTAATCTTAAACTGATTTTTAATCAACGCGCCCTCCTTACTGATAGTGCTAAAAAGTTACTTCGTGATTCCATCGTCTTACCGCACTTTAACTACTGCGATGTGCTGTATGGACCCTGCCTTTTGGACTGTGATTTCAAAAGAATCCAGCTTATGCAGAATTCGTGTGTACGTCTGATTTGTGGTATTCGAGGTCGTGAAAGGGGTGTTAGTGCAAAATTGCGGGAAATCCACTGGTTGAGAATGAATGAAAGACGAGTGGTACATAGTCTAGTTTTATATAATAAGATAATTTGTAATAAATGTCCTTGTTATTTATATAGCAAAGTAAAATTGATGTACGATGCACATAACTTAGACCTGAGGCATAAAAACACCTTGACTGCACCTATACATCGTACTTCGATGTATGAGCAGTCCTTTTCTTACCAAATATCAAAGATGTACAATAAAGTACCTGCTTATTTAAAAGATGCATCAGGTTACAGGTTCAAGCAGCATCAAGCAGTTAGAAAAATAATTCATAATTTCTGTTAAACTTATTTTTGAATTTTTTATTATAATTTTTGCTTTGTTTCTCTTTCTCTGCCTTAAAGGGGTTGTTTTGCAGGTTGTGAGCTAATTGTATTCAATTAGAAAACCCTATTGATGGCCTGTATTTTTTATATGTTTTACATTTTAGTCGCTTAGATAAAACAATATCTTGTATAATAATTCATGTATACATGTATCTGCTGGTTGAGATAGGAAGCTTGGCTTCAACTCCGCCAATTGCATTTTAAATTTTCTTACAATTACAATAAAGCCAGATTTATTTATTTATTTATTTTATTTATATGGGTACTGTTTTATGTTTACAAAACTACAGAACATAAGACACAACTTTAATCATAAATAATACATATACAAGTAACACAAAAATAGGAAAATCAGGAATATATAAAACACTCCAACTTTGCTATTAAATAGGTACTGATAAGAGAAAATATATTTGATTTTGGAAAATTATGGAGTATAAACAACTTCTGCCACTATAAAATTCTGTATATTATATTTATTATTACGTAAGAGGCTTGCTCGAGGTCGAGGGCCCCCCCATAACGTGGGCCCTTTTGGCACGCCACTGCTCGCTATTTCATGCCATAACTTTCTTATCAGTACCGTTTCAATATTTGATAGTGTGATAGAGTGATGATTTCTAAGAAAAAAAGGTATACTACATTTAATTCGATTAAACAAACCGTTTTCGAAATATTTGCATTTTAATATTTTATTGCAAGTCAAATTGCGGGCTCAAGAAGAGTTTATTAAGAATTGAGTAGGCAATGTTAAGACATGAACGTCGTCATGAATACTTGACATACATTAGTGTTGAGATTCAGTAATTTGAATAAAAGATCTTTTATCGTTAATTTAAATCGTCATTAAACATAACTTCTAGTAATTAATATGCTTAGACATAATTAATATTCCAATAGTGAAATGAGAGATATGATTTGTATTTATGTTTAAGTAAATTTTAACAGATACTAGCAACAACAATATCCAAAGAGAAGGCAGCTTGATCGACACATTTAACAAAGATTATGGTCGAAATAGGGTCTTTTCGACCTCAGAGTCATGTTGGGCGTCGTGAAAATCCAGATACAATTATAAGACATTTAGCGAATGCTACTTATGTGAAAAGGACATCGGTTTTCCAAATTTTACATACTGAACACCTACTACCAACTGATTTCTCGCCCAGGCTTCAGTTTTGTCAATTTCTGCTTCATCACCAACGTTTATCAATAGAATCCTTTTCACTGACGAAGCGACCTTCACCAGGTGGTGATGAGGTGTATTTAATTGACGAAATAACCATATGTGGGAACTGGAAAATCCACTTATAACCAAAGAACAGTATTTTCAGCAGGAAATTTGGTGTGGCATAATTGCTGATTTTATTATTGTACCTTTTGGGTTGCCTGCACGGCTAAATGGTAACCAGTACTTGCAATTTGTATAAAATGATTTGACAAAACATGTGGTATATGCACGACGGTGATCCACCGCATTATCCAGTTGCGATTCGCAACTTTTTAGATGAATGGTTGCCTCAGAGATGGTTTGGTCGTAGCAGTGAATTTCCATAGCAGCCGCGTAGCGCCGGTCATAATCCTTTGGTACTATTTTTTTGGGGTTAAATTTAGTGTATACGTAGTGTATAGAAGGAAATGGCGAAAATTTTGCCCAATTGTTGAAGTGGCGTTTTGCATTATTTGTTCATGATAAATTCATCATGCGTTATCAAAGTATGTTATTTCAGTTTAAGTGTTTAACTATTTTTTGACTTGGAATAAAATATTAAAATGCAAATATTTCGAAAACGGTTTCTTTAATCGAATTAAATATAGTATACATTTTTTTTTCTTAGAAATCAACAATTTATCACAATTTTCAAAAAAAATGTAAGGGTACGAACACGGAAGTTATTGCATGAAATAGCGAGTGTATAGCATATAGGTATAGGAAGCGCCCTCTACATATTACATGAAAAAATTTTAGTCATATTCCCCATTCCCGAAAACTCCCATTTAACAGTTTTTATGGCGATATCTCAAAAACAACTTGAGCTTTAGAAAAATAACAATTTCGAGATATAAACTCATTAATGAGCGACATTTTACTAAGGCATATTCGGCTCAATATCATTATTTCAACGAGTTTGCTCTGGATTGCTTTTGGTGCATTCATTACAGACCATCCTGTACAAACATATATACAATGTGTCCACGGATTGACTCCGGAAGAGGGAAAACTTATTTATTTGTAGATTTAGGGTAAAAAGTCATTATATATAAAAACTCCTGCTTAGGCTAAAACGTGCGAAAAAAGTATTACTTTTGCAATTTATTATACAGGGTGCTGAGAAGATTCATAATTTAAAAAATTTCACTCAGAAACTTACTTTTTTTTTAAATTTTATGATGAATACATTTAAAAACTTTCAAAAACAGTATTCTTTATTCAATATCATAGACAGGGTTGGCAAAGATATAATAGAAATGGGAAACTAACATTTTTTAAAATATTAAATTGTTCAATTTAATTAATTAGGAAAACAGCCATAAAACTGGGCGAGTAAATTATTTTAAAGTAGTTTCATCTACTTTTGCAAATTTTTCTACTAAAAATAGAGACTTAAATCCTTTTAAAAGTCATACGACCACGATATTTTTTTTAGAAAATTGCCTCCTAAAATTAAAACAAGAATTTCAGAAAGGTTTCTGACATTTTGTAAACTATCTGTCCCCTTTGCGGTATATACAATATATCTTATAATGTCGAAATTACGATTTCGAACCATAAGAGTCTAATCTCTTGGCCTTACCACCTTCTTTATAAATCACCCGCAAATCTAATTGACCAACATTGATAACTTTACTTATTCTTTATCAAAGATATTTTTTTGATTAGGCACTGTTGCCATTGCGATAGCTGCAACAGCATTTTATTCTTGGCTTAAATAGATTTTTTTTCATTTAATGTTCAAAACTGTTAAATATTGGGTTCCACTCTTTTGCCTGTCACCGACATATCAGGCCATTTTTCGTAAAACTGTCTATTACTCTTAAGTAATATCTTCTCCAAATCTATATTTTTGGACCATAAAACTTTTTTGGTAAATTATTAGCATTTCAAAATAGACATTTGGTTGAACAATTCCGGATTAATTTCGGAAGGGCGGAACCTTTTTATTTGTGGAGTAAGCTTAAAAAGTAATTCCTTATAAAAACATCTGCTTAACCTGGAACATTGAAAACCGTATCATTTTATAAATTTATTATAAAGCGTTATTTATTTTATTTAATATAATTATTATTATTATTATTCCCATTTCTACTTCTTAAACTATTTCTTTGCTTACCCTGTATATTATATTGAATACATAATATTGTTTTTGAAAGTTTTTAAATGTATTCATCATATAAGTTAAAAAAAAGTAAGTTTATCAGTGACATTTTTTTTATTTATGAACTCTTCTTACCACCCTGTATAATAAATTGCAAAAGTAATACTTTTTTTGCATGTTTTAGCTTACTGTATATTTAATGCATTACAAAATCAAGTAAAGACAATGACAACGAGACTGAAAAAAAACTATGTTTCCTCAGGAGTATACTGTATATGTGGGACACCTTGTGCAGGGTGGTCCACTTAAGATGCTCCTATACTTTATCTCAATAAATAAGACAATGAGAAAAAAAAGTTAAATACAAAAAGTATTTGACCCTAATTTAAATTTTTTTTATAATATTTGTATGTATACAGAGTGTTCCATTGTGCCAGGACAGTAACCAACTTTTTTCTTTTTAATGAAATGGTATGAATATTTTTAGAAATTCTTATTCTACGCTTGATTTTGAGTATTTTTTATCATTACATAGCATACGAAATTTTGAGTAGTTTTTGAAAAAAAATTAACTTTTCTAATTTTTTTCGGAAAAACAGGTTTTTGGAAAAATGTGATTTTTTCACATCTGAAGACTAAAATTGCGAATTTTGGTTATGGATCCATGGGAGTGGTTAATATTTAATACTCTGACCTATCAAGAGCGAAAATCCATTACACAGGGTGTTCACAAATGACCATCAAAAAAAATGTTTTTCTAACTAAAAATACTTAATTTTTTTAAATGGAACACCTTGCATCATTCCATATATATAGTTTATATTCCAAAAATTAGTAGTTTAGAAGTTATGGCCAATTTGCTATAATAATTCGGGTAATTTTGTTAAAAATCTAACTAAACCTAAATAATATCCTATTCTAAGTTTTTTTTAACATTATAATTAAATTTAACATTAAATCAACAAGTAATGCAAGAAAGAAAGTAACTAATTACTTGTTACAAAACATTTTCGACATAACCCCGTCTTTGCCAATACAAGTAGTATACATGGTTTCAATTCTCGCAATAGCATTTCTAACCGCTTCTGTTGCATTAAGTCTTTCTACCTCTTGCCTAATTCTCCTTTTTAAATCTTGAACAGTTTTACACCTATTTTTATACACGTCGTTTTTTAGGTTGCCCCATAAAAAAAATCCAGGGGTGTTAAGTCGGGGCTTCTCGCTGGCCAATCTATGGTCCCGTACCGACCAATCCAAAATGGAAACCGTTGATTCAAACAATTTCTAACAGGCACTACAGTGTGATATGGAGCACTATCTTGTTGATAAACAAGCCCTTCTTTAATATCGTTCGGCAGATTGCCAATTAACGGAAATATTTCGTTCTCCAACAAATTTAAATACCTCTCACCATTCAGAACAAAGTCATAAAATACTGGACCTATTATTCCATCACGGATAATACTACTCCACACAAACACTTCTCCGACCCTGTTTTTTCATTTCTTTTACACGATGTTCATTTGAGTTACACCAGTAATGAGTATTTTTTCGGTTGAACATGCCGGCCGTATTGAAAATTGCCTCATCGGTAAATAAAATATTTTTAAAAATGTCAGTTTCAAAATGGTGGTCCATCATAAGAGAACAATAAAAATGCCTTGTTTGAAAGTCCTGTTGGGATAATTCCTGAACTGGTAAAAATTTGAACAGATGGTAGTTATTATCAGGTAAAGTCCTTTGAACACTAGTCTTACTAATTCCCGGCAGATCTCGCGATGCATCTCTTTGCGAATTTTCGTTGTTTTCTTCAAAATACAGGAGAATTTCTAATTGCTTTTCTTCTGTTAGGACAATTTTTGGGCGCCCTTTTTGTTTATTGATTACCACTCCACGTTCAAGATCACGAACAATTCGTGAAAAAATATGTTTCGTGGGTACCCGTCTTGCAGGATACAACAACCGATACTCCCGCAGGGCTAATGCTGGACTCTTATTATTTCTTATGTAACATTCATGAAGATTTAAACGCTCTTGGACACTGTATAAAACCATTTTTCCTTTAAAAAGAATTAGAGGCAACTAAATGTCAAATAAAAACTGTGTATTTATTGGTGTTCCGGCAACAATTTTACTAGTTTTGTTTTACCATGGATATCTTGTAAAATTAAGAAGCGTTTAGAAATGCTATTATTGCGAAACCGTAACCGTAATATTATACTACTTGTATTGCCAAAGACAGGAGTTATGTCGAAAATGTTTTGTAATAATTAATTAGTTACTTTCTTTCTTGCATTACTTGTTGATTTAATGTTAAATTTAATTATAATATTAAAAAAAAAACTTAGAACAGGATATTATTTAGGTTTAGTTAGATTTTTAACAAAAATACCTGAATTATTATAGAAAATTGGTCATAACTTCTAAACTACTAATTTTTGGAATATAAACTATATATATGGAATGATGCAGAATTAAATCCTAAACACAATAAAAGTGCTAAATACAGGGTATTCCATTTAAAAAAATTAAGTTTTTTTAGTTACAAAAACATTTTTTTTGATGGTCATTTGTGACCACCCTGTACAATGGATTTTCGCTCTTGATAGGTCAGAGTATTAAATATTAACCACTCCCATGGATCCATAACCAAAATTCACAATTTTAGTCTTCAAATGTGAAAAAATCACATCTTTCCAAAAACCTTTTTTTCCGAAAAAAAAATTAGAAAAGTTAATTTTTCTCAAAAACTGCTCAAAATTTCGTATGTTATGATGACAAAAAATACTCAAAATCAAGCGTAGAATTAGAATTTCTAAAAATATTCACACCATTTCATTAAAAAGAAAAAAGTTGGATACTGTGCTGGCACAATGGAACACCCTGTATACATAAAAATATTATAAAACAAAATTAAATTAGAGTCAAATACTTTTTGTATTTAACTTTTTTTTCTCAGTGTCTTATTTATTGAGATAAAGTATAGGAGCATCTTAAGTGGGCCACCCTGTACATACTCACATACTAAAACTAAAAAAAGTGCTCCAGAGATTTAAAAATACAGGAATAACACTGATTCTACGTTACATTTCTTATTTTAAACATAATTAAGTAAGGGATCGATTACTTCCTTGACAAAAAATTAGTCGTCAACCTAAAAAGAAGGTGTATCCGTCAAATGAAATGGAAAATTAGAACCGGGACAAATGTTCCAACGTGTTTCCGAAAATTCCCACAAACCTCGGAATGCAATCTTTCAGCCACGATAGCGGCCGGTCAAAAGCCACTTGTGTCACTTCCCGCTCCTGTGGGGGAATCCCGGAAACGCTTTTTCGAACCAAACGTGTGTGTCTAGTCCGTTTCCTTGAGAAATTGGTTCCCACGCAAGGGGTTTGCCCGTAACCACCCCCTAATATGCAAAATCGAAAAGTCGCGGTGGAATCTGTCGCGTTTCTGAGATTTTACACATTTTTATTAGTTGTACCAGGTGGTTTAAATTAAATTTTATATCTTCCGTGGTTTCATGTAGAGCAGGTATACAGGAAGACGGTATTCGTTGCATTATACAGAAAAACATATCGTGAATGGGATATGGACGTGAATTTTGGAAAGATGGTCCCAGTTATAATTACTAATGCTGTACGCCTTGGTAAACATATTCTAAGAATTTTAAAAAATATTACTTTCCACAGATAGAGTGACCCACATATTTGGTAAAGTGGTCATAGGTATAATAATCCAAGTTATTCTGCTTTAAATGTGTGTAAATAATTTTTGCTAGAGGGTTAGAGAAAATTAATTATATAATTAACTCACCTTCAATTATACCACGTGTCTCAAAAATAAAGCATATTTTTTATTATTATTTATTCTTTGAATTTTGTTTACACAATTTGCGTATTTCTATTCTTTTCTCCAGCAACAGAAAATGAGATTAAGTTAAATATTGCTAGTTTAAAAAATAATTGTCCTGGTCTAGATAATATCAAAACTGACGTGATAAAAATTACTCAACCATATATCTTGATGCCGTTAGTACATATTTTAAATCTAATACTTAAAACTGGTGTTTTTCCAAATTTATTAAAAAAATCTGCAGTAAAGCCAATATTTAAATCTGGAGACCCACTTCAAATGAAAAATTATAGACCCACTTCTCTAGTTAGTAATTTTTAAAAAATGTTCGAAAAATCTATAAAAAGTAGAATTTTGGGCCATTTAGATAGGTTTAAAATAATCTCTAAAATTCAATACGGGTTTAAAAAAGGAGTATCGACCACTGATGCTATTTATGCAGTAACTAGTGAGATTCATAGTATTTTAAATGAGGAGGGCAGACCTTCATTGGTTTTTTTAGACCTTGCAAACGCCTTCGATACCGTTTCTCATGAAATTCTAATTTCAAAGCTAAGTCGCTATGGCATCCGGGGTATTGGAGAGGCTCTCGTTAAGAACTATTTAAATGATCGCCTCCAAAAAACACTATTAAATAATTGTCAATGTGATTACGAAAAAGCTTTAAATTATGGAATACCTCAGGGAACAGTACTAGGACCTACATTATTCCAAATCTACGTCAACAGTATTTTTGATCTTATTAATGCAGATAAAATAATAACGTTTGCAGACGATACTGTACTTTTATTTTCTGGCAATACCTGGAATGAGGTAAAACGTAAAGCTGAAGCTGGACTAAATATTGTTTGTGATTGGCTAAACATTAACCTGTTAACATTAAATGTGGATAAAACTAAGTTTATGACTTTTCCTTTGAATAATACAAATTACCCTAATGATTTGGATTTCCTTGGGCTTCATACGTGTACCAATGTACACCACTGTCTAAACTGTAATAGGTTGATATCTAAGTAAAAGAAATTTAATACTTAAGCGTAAAAATAGATATATATTTAAAGTGGGAATCCCATATTAATATGTTAATTTCTAAATTAAGAACGGTAATTTTTAAAATCTACCAACTTAGTGAATTTCTAAATGCACACACATTAAGGTCTGTCTACTTTGCACTGGTGGAAAGCATAATTAGTTATGCAATACCAATTTGGGGAGGCACTTTTGAAACAAATATCAATCCCTTAAGGATAATTCAAAAGAAGATAATGAAAATTGTATACAAAAAACCTAAACTTTAGCCCACTGAAAATTTGTTTCAAAATACAAATTTATTTGATGTCGATTCAATTTATATCCGTAATGTTTTGCATTTTATACATAAAAATGAAAACTTTAAACTTAAAATAAATCATAATTATTCTACACGTATAAATATAGCTCAACAATATATTCTGCAAAAACCCAACAACACAACATTTTTAGAGTCAATTGATTACTTGGGTATCAAGCTGTACAACTTGCTCCCTCTAGACATAAGATATATTGTGAATAGCAATATTTATAAGAAAAAAGCAAAGGCATTTATTTCAGCTAATATTAAAAACCTAAAGAGTGCTATGCAGAGAGTCGTTTAAATTATTTTAAATAAATATTAAAAGGTAAAATACCTTAAGGTCATAAGTAAGTATTCTTTCCTTAGGCTTTACATTTTTTGTGCTAAAATACTTAATCTTAATATTTTACTCACTTTTTTCTTTTGCTTCTCACATATTTACAAATCGAATTGTATATTTTATGGCAGTTAAATATTGGGTTCACGCTCCACACTATTTGTGCTTAAGGAAGTGTAAATAGAAACATGGAATTTGAATATTATTAAAACATTATGCTATTTTTAACGAATATAGCACATATAAGCCTTCCTAGGCTCAGGTGCATACTTATAATATGAAAAAATGCTATTTTATATACCTTTCATGAATAAAAAAAAAAATATATATATATATATATATATATATATATATATATATATATATATATATTATAGGTTTACAGAGTCAATTAAAAATGCAAAAGTTCAGATCGCCACCTATATATAATAGGAATTTTGCACCATCAACGGAGAGTAGATACTGTTTCAGTTCTTGGCCGGAAAGGTATATATGTAGAATAGCAGAAATATATAATTTCTGGACGGCCTACATGAATTGCTTTCGATTATGTCACAGGGTACCCTCCTGGCCTTTACCCTCATCAGGCAGGCTTGTACCCAGGAAATAACAGATTGCTCGATATGACAAAATCGAAAACGAAACGTCTATCATACTAAAATAGTACTACATGCTAAATAACATAGCGCCACCTATTGGGGCTCCGGTGGTTTCCGGCTGCAAACCCATATGGCAAAGTATGCACTAGCACCATCATACGGAGAGTAGATACTAAACTCAATAAAAATGCGCTTTCACACACCTTTATCAAAAGTTCTTGGCCGGAAAGGATATATTAGCAGAAATATATAATTTCTGCAGGTGCAAAACGGCCTACAAGAAGAATTGCTTTCGATTATGTCACAGGGTACCCTCCTGCGATCATGATTTCTGGGCCTCATAGGCTTTACCCCTTAACAGATATGACAAAATCGAAAACGAAACTTATAAATGTAGTACTATTTTTAATATTTTGTTTAGGAAGATACAGGATCTCCATGTTAAAATTTAGAAATTATATATTTCTGCTATTCTACATATATTTTCGATTTAAAGGTGTGTAAATCATATCCCTAGTTGATGGTGCGAGATATTAAAGTGAAAATTGGTGGTAACGGATTTTTTATATGCGTTTCGTTTTCGATTTTGTCATATAATAATACGCCTCCAATTTTGATGTAGCATTATAGAGAGCTGCAGAAATTATATACTGATTCTACATATAGCGAACTTTTGATAGGTGTTAAAAATGTTTTAACCTTTTTGTATATAAATTCCTATGGGTTTGCAGCCGGAACTTTGTTATACTTAGCATGTAACTATTTTAGTATGATACGTTTCGTTTTCGATTTTTCATATCGAGCAATTGTTATTTCAGATCTCCCTGGGTACAAGCCTGCCTGATGATATCATGATCACAATTAAATTTTATTTTGACATAATCGAAAAGTTATATACCTATTCTACATATATATATATATATATATATATATATATATATATATATATATATATATATATATATTTAGGTTTACAGAGTCAGTGCAGTTCAGATCTTTATGTTTCAGGATCCCTATACAGGGTGTCTCAAAAGGTCCTACCAATAATTTAGGAATATATAGATTCGATTAAAATATCGCGATTGAGCCCTACTTACCTTAGTCCAAAAGTTAATATTAAGGAAGATACAGGATCTCCATGTTAAAATTTAGTTTTCGATTTTGTTAAATCATATCCCCGAGATATTAGTGAAAATTGGTGGTAACGGATTTTTTATCATTAATACGCCTCCAATTTTATTACGAGTAGCGTATAGTTAAAAATGTTTTAACCTTTTTGTATATATCATTTTTATAAATTTTTATAAAACTAAAGTTCAGAAATAATTCATCATTTAGCATATTACAAGTTTTATATATCATTTTTATAAATTTTTATAAAACGTTCAGAAATAAAGCTAATATGTTTGTTTGCGACAGATGCGTTAAATCAAATTGTTTTTTGTTTGATAAAAGCCTACTTTACAAAAATGATAAAACTCGAATATCCTAAATGATGAGTACACGGGGCTGTTTCAAGTAATATAACAGCAAATATCTCGAAAACGGTAAAATTTAGGTAGATTTATAAGGTATAGCTTTTTTGTGAAGAAAAGATAATTTAAAATATTTTTTCTATACACAACTTCCTAATTTTGTATTAAAAAAAGTTAGAACATTTTTAAATAACTAGCGCTGCTAGCGCCCTCTAGAAGTTATATCAAAACTGAAAGCGTATTATCATTACCCTCTATAAAAAATCCGTTATCACCAATTTTCACTTTAATATCACAAAATCTAGGGATATTGTCTTAAAAATTCGTAAATTAAATTTTATTTTGACTACCCTGTATTTTTCTTAATATTAACCTTTGGACTATGGCTAAATCGCCATATTTAAACAACTCTACATATTCCTTAATTATTGGTAGCATCTTTTGGCACACCTTGTATAGATGCCGAAAAACATGTTTTTTTCAATTCCGTCGGTCTGTCTGTCTGTCGGTCTGTCTCTTCGGCTTGCCCGATTGACTTCAAATTTTGGCGAAAAATTAACGGTCATATGGGGATGATCGGGTAACAATTTGGTAAAAATTCAATATTATGGTAAACAAAAGTGCGGCCTAGTAAAATGTTAAAAAAATTATTACTAAAAAATTACTTACATAATCTATCCTAAATTCAAGTATTATGAAAGAATCAACTGGTAAAATTAAATGGACTGATTTCAAATTGTCTGCTATAACTAATTCTGGTACAGAGATGAACTAGTAAAATTGTGTATTCAAGATGGCGGAACAAAATGGCGGCCAACTCAAATGTTGGTAATAGTGAAAAAATCACCCTCTCAGGTTTTACATCATATCTTTACGTTTTAGTGTCCCTAGGTGTCAAAGAACATGTTTTATCAATTCCGTCAGTCCGTTTGTCGGTTTCTGTGTCAGTCTGTCAGATCGCGGCATAGTTTAAAACACTACTTACCAGATTGAATTCAAATTTTAGTTGAAAATTAAGGGTCATATGGTGATGACCAAGTAAAAATTGGGTAAAAATCTGTTATGCTGGAACAAGATGGCAGCCTAGTGAAATGTAAAATAATTATTGCTAAAGAAACTAATTATCAAATTAACCTCAAATGTTGTATAACAATTAAGTGCTACATAAGAATAAACTGGTAATATTTTGGTATGAATATAAGGTAGCAAAACAAAATGGCGTCCTAATAAAGTATTTAAAAAATGAGCCTGAAAAACTACTTATTTGATTAATTTCAAATTTGATGCAAGAATTAATTTTGGTATAGAGATGAAATGGTATAATTGTTGTACGAATTGAAGATGGCGGAACAAAATGGTGGCTAAATGAAATGTTTGTAATAGTGAAAAGAAATGCAGGTTTTACATATCTTCACGTTATCGGACCTAGATGCCAAAAAATATGTTTTCTCAGCTCCATTTGTCTGTCTGTCGGTCTGTCTATTTGCTTGTCAGTTCGCGGCGCAGCTAAAAACTACTTACCCCACTGATTTCAAATTTTAATAAAAAAATAAGGGTTATGTGGGGATGACCTGTTAAAAAAAGTATTACTAAAAAACAAATTATCCAGTTTATCTCAAATTTTGCCCAAAAACCAAGGAATCAATCTGTAATATTTTGGTATGAATCCAAGATAGCAAAACAAAATGGCGGCGTAAAAAATTATTTTTAAAATCAGTCTAAAAAGTACTTAAAATTCAAATAGGTGTATAAAATAAAAATCTAAAAAATAATAAAATTGTGCTTCAGGACACGACATATATCAACAAACTACACACACATACACTTAACTTTT